>JAPQNM010000040.1:6692424-6702424 GCA_029783475.1 Metacarcinus magister
TAAATAAAAGAAAACACTTCTACTTTCTGTAACTAACTGAATTATAAATGATACATTAAATTGACAACTTTTGAGCTCATCATCATAAAGTATTCTTGGTCAACAAACATAAATTTCATCTCCATCAACAATGATAGTACAAAAAAATTAATTAAGAAACCCAGCTACATACCCTGCTTGTCAGCATCAGTGTGGGTGCTGACATAGGCACTAATGGCAGGGTAGGTAATGGAAGATACTGAAGCCAGCAGACCTGCAGCCCACATCATCCAAATTTTTGAGCCAAACCCATACCACATGAGTTGCAGCAACTCAAATGTCAGCCCCACCTGTGGAAAACAAATGTTTTTCTTTTTTTTTTTAGCTACATAGGTCTTTCCCTCTCCATAATTTGCCTTACCATCATTTCTGCTATACTGTCTACCTTTTAGATTAACATAGCACCATATAACCTGTGATGTCTGGCGCTTGCTCTTTTTGCATTAACTAATTATGAGAGAATACAGAAGTTTTGCAAAGTGTAAGGAGAAAGTGGACTGTGAGGTTGACAACAAATTATTTCTTACCATAATAACATGTTTGTTGGACAGTTTCTTCATAAGGAGACTAAGAAGAGCAGTCTGGGCCACAACAGACAAAATTCCCACAACTGCTATGAAAGTTGCCACCATTTCTGCTGAGAAGTCCATAACCTGGCAAGGACAAAATGAATACAAAACCAGCATTAGCTCTCACCAATTTTTGTCAGTATGGTTACAATGCACATTACCACTTGACATTCCAACTTCTCTTCAGATTACAAAATAACAAAAATCACAATATGTATGGCACTTGCTGATGTGCCATTTATAAATCAACATTTAGATTCTTATACAGGTTGACCATCACTAATCCGGCAATCAATTTTCCAGTTCCATCAGTTTTGTGGCATGAATTTTGGAGTGCAGTTTCAAATTTCACGAGTTGGCGCACCACTGTTTTCGGGAGGCACCATTTGTTTTGATGGTGCTGTACCCTGAATCAGCTGTATGCTCACGCTTCCGACAGCAAACAGGCATTCCTTCTCATTTATTTGACATGATTATTAAAATCTGCTGCTGTATAACCCAATCATGGATTCAGCAGTTTAGGGTTTCAAAAGAAAAACAGTTTATACAGGTATACAGGAACTTCTTGCTTACACTAAGGATGAAACTAATCCTGCTGCCAAGGAGCTTGCATCAAGGATAAATAAAGATGCTGTAACGGAATGGCTGCATGCTGATGATAATGTAACTACAATTCATCATTACACTGATTCTAAAATTGTACATATGGTTGTAAGTCCAGAGAAAAATGGCAGTGAAGAAGAAAACAGTGATAAAAATGAGGAAGGTGTGAGAGAATGAATCTATTGATCGGTTAATTAAGAACTGTAGTCATTTTCTGTTACAATATATACAGCATATATATAGTCAGCGGACAAAACATCAATAATCCAGAAATTTCAAAAATCTGGCAGTCCTAAGGTCCCGTGGTTGCCGGATTAATGATGGACAACCTGTAGTGCATTTATCTAAAGAACATCACGTCGTCATGAAATCACATTAAAAGATGCTGGGTACAAAACACCAGTATCTCCATTATCAGTGTGCTTTTATATTGGTTAATAATAACTACTGCCTTAAACACCTGTTGGAGTGAAGCTAACTCCCCAGCTATTAATAAAGATTCATACTGTACATCAAGTTGATGACTTACCAGTCTGAGGTAGACAAAAAAGCAGGAATACTGGCCAGCCTCCGGTAAATAGGATAAGAAGACTGACACACTGATCAGCAGCACGTTACGATCTTTACTCACTTTCCACAGTGCCTGAAAAGAACATCTCTATTCAATTCAAATTATTCAAATTTATTCAGCAAGATTCTAGAGTAACAGGTATGGTATACAGTATTGTGTAATGCATCTGAAAGCATTCCAATCTTAATATTTGTTCAGGAAATTTGAAAATACTCACAGAGAAAGGGTCTGCCTGTTCCCATGAGATATGGGCACTCCAGGAGGATGAAAGCCTCAGCTTCTCTGGTAGAGATTCTGGCACCGCCACCAGGATGAAAAAGACATCCAGTATTGCTATGGCTGTCGCCAGCCCCACCACCAAGTCATCACTGTGCACCTGCAACACACCCACAATTATAATCACACCACCACTGCATGCAGATTATTAAACACTTTATAAATTTCCGCATCATGGTCTGTTTCCAGTAGCAAAAGACAGTTAAGAACATAAAAACATAAGAAATGAGGAGACTGCAAAAGGCCAGTTAATGACTTACACGAGGCAGCTCCTTGTCCCCCTGTAATGTCACTCCCTTCTCACCCTGTAGCGTTGATGGTAGTTGTTATGGTAGCGAGTTAGTTGTATCAATGACATTTCTACATAGCTTAATAAAAAAAAACTGAGCTCAGGTATTACAAATGAAAAAAAATCAAATACTAGGGTTAAGGTTATGAAATTTCAGGATGGAGTGGAATGGTCATTGAGATGAAGTAACCTCATTTACAAATTTGAACATGGATGACATAACAAAACTGTCTGACTGGTTCCCATGAGCATACAAATTTGTAAGTTAGTATAATTGTATGCTTGATGAGTCGGTCTCATTTGCATTACATCACACTTATTCAAGGTTTCTTTGTGGTTAGGTATATCATAATTTTAATGCAACAATAAAGGTAAAATTCTGTTCATTGAATATTGAAGTTTCATCACAGCTTCACATAAAAATAGTCACCTCTGTCTCTCCCTTCTCATTGAGATGAAAAACAGGCTATGACTGTTACAATAAAAGTGAAGACTACAAGTCTGAAACAAAGGAAGCAGTTCAGCTTCATACTTTTCCCAGGTAAGCCCCTAGTGCAGGGGAAGTGACCAAACTGGCAGCAAAAGTAGCAGAAACCAGACCATAGGCACTGCTGCGCTCAGACTCATCTGTTACGTCTGCGACATATGCAAACACGATGCTGAAGGTGACGGCAAACACACCAGACATGCTGATCAGGGCAAAGTACCACCTGAAAATTATGTAAAATTTTAGTTTTCTGCACAGGAAAAACTAACAATTGTACCAAATGCTAAGTACGGTTTTATGAACTTTAGTTACAAGTAACTCTTTTAATATATGAGTACACATACATAAAAAATTTTTTTTTAAAGCAACAACTATGATTTAGAGCACTAGGAGAGGAGGTAAAGTAAAGTAGGGTACACGCTGTAGCTGCGTGTGTTCATCTCCCGTCACATTGGCCTTTGAGCCTGTGGTGGAAATCAATCCATTACCACGGGACACAGGGCCACTGTGACATCCGAGTTTCCACAGTTTACCTTCCCCAGGTTTCCTTAGGAGGAGTGGAGGGTACCATGAAACTGGACAATGGCCATCATTATCCCAGTCTACAAGGGAATGGTTAGTAGAAGTGATTGTGGGAATCATAGAAGTATAAGTCTGGAGTATAGATGGAAGAATTTATTAAAATTTTATCCATTTATCAGGATAAATGGATAAAATTAATTCAAGTTTTGGAATACAAGGAGGTGTGAGGCAGGCGAGTGTGATGTCCCTATATTTGGATAAAGTAATAAGAAAATTAAAGCAAAGATTGGTGATGTTGGAGGGAAATGTGTCAATTGTGGTAAATGGATGCTGAATACAATTTTGTTTGCAGATGATAGTTCTGATTGCAGGAAATGAGTGACTAATAGAAAATGGTAAATAAATCTCAGTGTGTCCAAAATGTGGAAGTCAAAGGTTAAATGCAAACAAAAGTAAAGTAATGGTGTCTGCAAGGAGGGCCTGTGTGATGGTATAGTTATTCCAACCATCACATATGCAAGTGATTGGGTGTGGAATGAAAGAAAAGAGTTAAGGATCCAAGTGGTTGAAATGTTACTTCAGAAATTCCTGTGAGAAGAATGGATAGCAAAAACAATCAATGAAAAAGAATATAAAAGATTTTGTATGTCAAGTAGAGGTGATGTAATTAAATGTTGAGCGGTTGAGGGGGTCAAATGCAACATCCTGAAGGTGATGTGACCACAGAAAGAATGGCAGAAAGTGAGATAACTAAGAGAGTGTAAGTGAATATGATAGATGTGATGGGAACAAGCAGGTGATCCCCAGTGAAATAGGACAAAGTGCTAAAGAATTTGAGAGGAAAAAGAAGACTGAGTGGATAAGAGCATGTAAAGATGGAGAAAGGACAGGAGCTCTCAAGAGACTCTTCTGTCATGGATATTCCCTGGATGGAGTTCTTAGGAATAGGTGTCAGATATCGATAGATAGATAAACTTAAAATTAACGCCATGTAAGAGAGAACTGTCACCATGATTTCATTACTTAAGGTTGTATTACTTGGAAGTTATCAGTGGCAGGGAAGGAAGGAACAATAATCTCTAGAACAAAGATACAAAGTGGGTTTTCTTGGTAGTGACTAACCAATTGTTCATTTTCATAAAGGGGAAGAGAGGACCCGTAAGAGAATAAGAATACTTGAAGAAGGCTGAGGACGACAAATGCTAAGGAAGAGATATCTACCTTCCCTTTAAATACATAATATACAAAATTGAGTAGTTTTGCATTCAGCGTGGACTGCAGCAGAATAACTCACCAGGTGTTGATCTTCATGAAGGGGATGGGAAGGCATGTGAAGAACACGGTGATAAACAGGAAGAACTTTCGACCCCACAGGTCCGAGAGTGCGCCGATGAGGGGAGCACTCAGGAACGACAGCAGACCCTGACAAGGCACACTCAACTCAATATTGCTGCCACATTTAGGTGAAGAGGGGCAAGGGAAACATTACATACATGCAATAATGATGAAGAATGATAGGAGAGAGAGAGAATCAAATCATATTATAATCATTGCAAGCCTCCTTCTTCTTCTTCTTGAATCAAAATAACATAATAGTAGTAATAATATTCCCATAAAAGATCACATAAAAGCAAAACAAACCCTCAGAGGCGAACAAAAAAGTTATTAATTTCCTTTGGTTCACTTGTGCTGCCTATTATTAGGATACCAACAATATACCATCAGCCACAGCAAGTATCCATTGTTCCCTCTAACAAAAGAACTTTTATGTCAGTTTTGTTACTTGCATGGATACCCTGAGTGGACCACCAGCTCCCCTCACCACCACTACACTCATCGTCATTCCCTTCAACACAACTCTTCCTTCTACATTACTTCACTTTGTACTTTGATTTACAGATGTATGTTGTTTGTTGCCTGGCAAGGGAATGTTAGTGGTGGTAGTAATAGTATGATAGTAGTAGTGGTATTATCATTATCATTATTATTATTATTATGTCAGTTCTATTTTACCTGCATGGATACAGTAAACCACAAGTTTTCCCTTCATCCCTTTACCCAAGGCCACAAGTCTGCCTTATCACCACCATCTTTCACCTTGTCACAAATCCACTGCACGCCCCCGAGGCCACGAAGACCTTGCCGTGTAACACATCAATGTCACATCCCTGCCATGTCCTCCCTAACCATGATGTGGTAATTCTAAGGTGGTGGGACCCGATAACTTGAGGCCACTCCCCCCTTTTCCTCCCTCCCTCTCTTTCTTACGTCAACACACTGCGCTGGGGAGAGAGAGGAAGTGGGGGGAGGGGTAAGCTTCCCTCACCTTCACCACCACCTCTGTCCATTAAAGCTGCTGTTCTCGAGCGATCAAAATGGGCCAGCAACATAATGTAAGCCGTGTTCCTTAACGCCCCGCCCCGCCCCGCCCGGTTCCCTAGGGTCTCTGTGGCTGGCGGAAGGGGAGGGATAAAGCATACGAGACTAGAGGCACGCACGCACCAACACACACCAGACGATGCGCAAACAAGACTCCCGAGCTAAAGAGGTGAAGGGAATAACCGTGCCAAAAGGGAGAAGGGTGGGAGGGAAGGAAGAGAAGGAAAGTCCAAATAAAAGGAAAGAAGAAATGGGAGAGAAGGAAGACAGGAAAGTGGGGAAAAAAAAGGAAGGCAGGAAGGGAGAGAGGGAAATGTGAAGGGAGGAATGGGAGAATGTAGAAAATGGCTGTACCAGGAGGAAGGGAGAAAGAAATTGAGAACAAAATGAGGGAAATGAGAAAGAAGAATGCAGTTGGAGAGGGAAGAGGGGAGGGAACGGAAGGGAGAGAGAGATATGGTGATAAGAGAAGATAAGGTACAGATGCAAAGAAAAGGGGAATAGGAAAACACGACAAACTGAGAGAGAGAGAGAGAGAGAGAGAGAGAGAGAGAGAGAGAGAGAGAGAGAGAGAGAGAGAGAGAGAGAGAGAGAGACGAACGATCGACCGAACGAAAAAAAAATGACAGTAGGAAACATGAAAAGGAAAAAGGAGTCGAAGGAAAAGGTGAAAAAGACAAAAAAAAAAAAGGGATGGCATTAAAGAAGAAAATGAACGGAGGACTCACCTTGATGCCCACGATGAGGCCATTCATGAGGAAGGTGTGGTCTGGGAAAGATTCGTTCAGGACCTGCAACACAACGCAAAACAATACATTTCATTACATCGGAGAGAGAGAGAGAGAGAGAATTTGCCTTATACATACGTAGTTATACATCAACATTTAATTATCAAGTTTTTATTCAAGTGAGAAATGCAACATTTAATAATTCAGACTCCGATTCCACTCATTAACCTACACTTTCCGACTCACAAATCTGCACTGAATCTTTTTTTCGAGGTAAAATAGTGATTGATTGATAGACTGAATATGTTAATGACGCCGTCTTGGCGCCACAACAGCTGTGGTCATAAGGCACCGAAAAAAAGTGAGACAAAGAATATATATTTATGGTAATACAAATATAAATATAACACAAATATACTCTATATAATTGGTAAAAATTCAAATACTTTCAATATTCCATTTTATAATAAGTGTGTGTAGTTTCCTTTATTCTATTTCTTTCTATTTGTATTAATTTTTAATTTCAAACGGTACCATGACCTCATTGTTGTGGAGATGAACATTGCATTAAAGCAATCATTCAATACTTTAAAATCTGATGGTGAGGTGTGAAGCACCTCACATTCCAAGGCGAGGTATCTAGAACAACACTTAAGTAACATCTGCGATTACGTAATTGCTCTTAGTCCAAGGTATTTAGTAGGAAAGTGTTAATATTCATCTTGGTACACCCAGTTTCACACCTGCACTATTATCTTATCAGGGATGACGGAGGAAGCGGCGGCAGTGACTCTCTCTTATCTGTCACCTCCGTCCCTTCATTCACTCACTGACTCACTCACTCCCAGAAATAAAACAGGGACATTCATGTTAACTATCTAAGTCTAGTCACTCAAGGCTGAAGCTTCAAGTCTTTCATTTCGTAACTTGTAATATGTGTTTCCATTTTCTCCATATTACTATTACTATTACTATTAATATATATATATATATATATATATATATATATATATATATATATATATATATATATATATATATATATATTCGATCTATAGATCTATCTTCGAACCTTACCGTTGTTTTTTTTACTGTCGTCTTTCTACCGACCTGGTTACAAATTTATCCTCATCTCAGTCTATCTATTTCCATTCATTAATTGTTATTATATACATATCTACGGATCTACTTACTATCCAACCTATCCGTCTTTCCGTCTACATCATACTCACGGTGATCATGGGGGACGTGAGGAGCCCCCAGGCGAAGAACTCGAGGAAGATGACCACCAGTGCATGATACACGCTAGCCTCCCCGATGCCGGAGCTCTGCAACACAAAAGGCGATAACATTTATAAAAGCAACAACAACAACACAGCTATAAGGAGTGCCATCAAGAGTGTGTGTGTGTGTGTGTGTGTGTGTGTGTGTGTGTGTGTGTGTGTGTGTGTGTGTGTGTGTGTGTGTGTGTGTGTGTGTGTGTGTGTGTGTGTGTGTGTTTTGCGTGGGAGAAATGACGTGTGTGTGTGTGTGTGTGTGTGTGTGTGTGTGTGTGTGTGTGTGTGTGTGTGTGTGTGTGTGTGTGTGTGCGTGCGTGCGTGCGTGTGCGTGCGTGTGTGTGTGTGAGAGAGAGAGAGAGAGAGAGAGAGAGAGAGAGAGAGAGAGAGAGAGAGAGAGAGAGAGAGAGAGAGAGAGAGAGAGAGAGAGTGTGTGTGTGTTGCGTGAGAGACAGCAGGGACGCGGTATGCTACTGTTCTTAGGAAGTTACACAGCATACAACCTTCACAGCATATTGCAGGTGAATGTCTCGTGTTCTTGTGTGTATTCTGGGGCAGGCGCAGAATATTTTTGAGGTGAGGGGAAAGGAGTAGGAGTAGGAGTAGGAGGAGGAGGAGGCTAAGGGGAAGGGGGCACGACACATCAATACCATTCCCGTGCCATTACCATCGCCTCCACTCCTTCCTTTCCTCTTTCCTTCTCCCTCAGCACTAACACCGCCTCACCTTGCCTCTAGGACGTCTTAACTGTCGTTTGCCCTTAGGTGATACACAAGACTGGTACGTCCATGTACTAGTGGTAGTGGTGGTGGTGGTGGTGGTGGTGGTGGACACAAAACTCAACTCGCCGCTGCTACCACCTCCTCCACCTCCATTACCACAAATCAATGGCAAATATTTTTTTTTTCTTCTGACCTTTGACTTAGACATATGAACAAGGGAGCCGCAAGAAAACCTAGTAATATCTCTCTCTCTCTCTCTCTCTCTCTCTCTCTCTCTCTCTCTCTCCTCTCTCTCTCTCTCTCTCTCTCTCTCTCTCTCAATGATAACACACTCACAGAGGACGATGACCGCCGCTCATCAACACCTATGAAGAGTCTGACGTCACCTCGCTATCACGGGACCGTAACAGGACAGGACTGGTTACGTCACGCACCCAACTCAACCTCGGCTCTTGCCTTCTCAACCCATGGAAGAGGAGACGGACGAGGAGCAGGAGATGGAGGAGGAGGAGGAGGGGAAGAAGGAGGAGCAGGAGATGGAGGAGGAGGGGAAGGAGGAGGAGGATAGTCATGAGAGTCCAATCTAGAATGTATGAGAGGAACCAGGTTTCTGAGGCATGTCACGGTTCAAGCAGCAGCAGGAGGAGGAGGAGGAGGAAAATAATTAAAAGAGATATGAAACAGACTCGGGTAGTAGTTGGGATTCCCTTGTCACTGTTGCTCTCACTCCCTCATGGATAACGTCAACCTAACTTTATACCAATGGAGCCCTGTGTGTGTGTGTGTATGTAAGATGAAGAGGAGGGGGGGGAAGGTGAAGGTTAGAAAGAGAGGAGGCGGGTGAGGCCAGGGGAGTATCACCAGGTCTCAGCCCATCCCTCCCCAGGGTTGGCACCATCACCCAAACACAAGAGATCTTTCAGGTGCCAGCGGGGGAGGTGTGGGAGGCCGAATACATACACACACACACCTCGAGATTCCCATAGCAACCCAGCCTGCCAAGTGCATCCACCTACCACACAGCGCCACCTGCAGCACCCACGATAATATTCTTGGACATTTCTCATTTTGCAGCTAAAGGAAAATACAAGTAAATACAAATGTCCATTATGAAAAGGAAGAATGAGGTGAGAAAGGGGAGAGAAAATTTTAAAGAGAAGCACTGCGAGAGAGGAAGAAGGAAAGGATGGAGGGAACACAGCAAGGAAATAAAAATCATTTCATGACGTAATATACATGTACCTGTGGAGAACATTATAATATACCACCAGCCAGGCATCACCTGTCACACACACACACACACACACACACACACACACACACACACACACACACACACACACACACACACTGCGGAAAGGTCGTGTAAGCTGTTATTGCAGATTAAAGGAGCAATGGAAGCTGAAAACCAGCCTAGAAGCTTTCATCACGCACTCCCCTCACTCTTCCCAGCTGTACAATCATTGGTAACTATGATGGAAGCGATACCGGCGCCATCGTCTTCATCGGAACACACAGCACACGGGTGGGAAGGACTA
>JAPQNM010000040.1:6707424-6722424 GCA_029783475.1 Metacarcinus magister
TAGCGGCGAAGTAAACACAAGTCCTCTCCCGTGAGTGTCTTGCCAGCCCAACCCTGAATCCTGTCAGGTGTGGTGGGAAGCAATGCCCTCACGATACACTCACAAATCCATCCGATCCCTCCCCAACACACACATAGATCTTTGTGTTCGTTGATAACAGAAACATAAACACCCAACCTTCATGACACCGTCTTGTAGCCTCGCCAAAAAATGCTACTCGCTACTAACCAGAACCCTTTTTAGCTTAACTCCCCGTTTATATTGTCCTTGAGCTTAACACCAAGCAGCAGCGGCGCCTCAAACAGGGAAATGTTCTACCCTCTTAGGTTAGTACCCCCATGGCTGGAAGGAGACAGGAGCAGAGCAGCTTTAAACGGCCTGAGATCGGCAGTACCCTCGGCCCGAGTGGGCGGCGCCACTGTTCCTGCACATAGCCTGGGTTGCTGTTCCACCCACTCCCCGCGCAATACAATAACACTCAAAGCAACAAATACTCACGAAGGATATATTATATGCCGGGGGCGGGGCTGGATCCTGCTGGGAGCTGGTGGCGGGCGCGGGCGGGAGCAGGGGGTCGGCCAGGCACTTGGCGGGGTCAGCAGGGGCGGCGGGTGACAACTTATTGGCATCCCTCAGGTGCAGGTGTAGCTGCACCGCGCCCGTGCTTAGGTCCACATGCAGCGTGTGGCCGGAGCCGTCCACGCACTCCTCCAGTGGATCAGTGGAGGGGAACTGCTCACTTATGTACACCGGGGCGGGTGGGGGGCAGGCCGGACACCGGGCACTAGCCTCCTCCAAGCCGCCCACCTGCACTCCACACCCACAGGCTCGTCCACCCCCGCCCACTGCGCCCACCGGTGTCCCCTGTTCATCCCCTTGCCGGCGGTTCTCCTGAGTCTCCGTGAAGGCACTTGGTTGGCGGAGGGCCGAGGAGAGGCTGGGGCTCGGGGAGTCTGGGGTGAGCGTCTCAGATGAGGCTAAGCTCGCCGGTCTTATTATCACCTCCGGGGCCGCCTCCCACACCCGCTCGTACTCACTCAGGTCAGGAAGAGGGACACCCACACCCCATGCCTCTCCCTTGCCTTCCTCTTCATCACTGGTGCACTCCGACACTCCGCCCTCACCCTTATCATCACTCCTGCTGTTGGAGTGACTGCTACTGCTTTTGTCGCTTCTAACGCTGCATCTGCTGCTAGCTGTTGAGCAAATATCTTGGCGGCGAGGGTGTGTAACGCGGGCCCGGTGTACGTGCCGCAGGGGAGACGAAGCGGCGCCCGTCATCTGAGGCGAAGCCCCGCCGGGAGGACAGCCCTCCATCCCCATGGGTCCCTCCTCGCAGTTGTCCAGGAGCGCGACAGGCTGGCCACCACTCTCAGACCTTGGACCGCCGATCGCCTCAGGGGACGATGATAACGCCGATGTGCCGTGGCGACCATTGCTGGCCACGCCCAGGTCCGTGCCGCCAGCTGCCCCGAGGGGTGGCTGGTCGTCCTTGGAGGTGTGAGGCTCCACCTCATCTTGAGAGGGCTCTGCCACCATGGCGGGGGTCAATCACCCCCCAGCATGCCCAAGGAACGCACTGTGCTGCATGCCCTGTGTCCAAGCACGCCACCACCACGGCAGCTGCGGGGTTCAGGCCCGCGAGGGAAACACAACAGTAGGAAAACACTGAGCTACTTCAGTGGTGGCCGACACCAGTGGCGCCGCCACCGTGACTGCCGAGGTGCGCCGCAGCGAGCGTTGGCGAGCGAGTGCCGCGTCCCGTCCCTCCCCTCTCCCGACGCCTACTGAGCTAGCCTGGCTGCAAGCTACCTCCGGGCCCCCAACCCACGGCTACTGCTACAGCTGCCCTCCGTCTCCGTCCCCACCACTCTACAACTGATACCACATCTGCCTACTGCAACTACCACAGCTACCCCTTGCAACTATCATTATTATTTACCAGTGCCACAATGATCAGTCACCACCAACTTGTGATCTAAAACACTGCCACCACAACAATGGTCAGTAACACAAGCGCTTCTCTTTATCACTGGCGGCCCAGCACACGGACCAGACACCTGGGTTGAGTGACACCTAACCAAATTAATTTTGCCGCTGAGGCCCATCACGAGGCTGCAGCGTGCTGGTCCACGAGGCATAATGTAGGTGTGCTTGTGCAGCAATTAACGTGTTCCTTCGGGGATTAGCAGCTGTTGTATTGGTGACGATGGTTCCTTAGATCTCCTTTTGTGAAACTTTATTCTGCTGATTTTAACTGTATACACTTAATAAAGCGTATTCCACAACGCTACTCTTCATGCTAAGAGCAAGCAGGAAGCTTGCCGTGTCTGCCTGCGGGGCACGGTCGCGTCTGCTAAGATACTCCTTGTGTACCATAGCCACTGCAAGTTGATAAGTGTTAAATTCCATAATCATTAACGCCACGCTGCTGCACTTTCACTGGCTGAGACTCTAGTAATTTAGGGTTGTTATATTACGTCCACCGCACTGCAGCGGACTAGTGCCCGCCACCCCTCCCACCACCCCACCTACTCCCGCGTCAGTGTCCCGACCCGACCAGCTGACTGATGTGCACCCTACCACCCCCACACACGCACTCTGCCCAACCAACATCACACGCACCTTCTCCTACCATAAGCACCCTCCCCTACATCCCACCCACCCCCCATCCCAACCCGTGAACTCCCTCCTTAAGCATAACCTCTTCTACAGCCCTCACCTCGGACACCCTTCTCTGAACACACCAGTTTACACCATTTGTACATAGCCACACGCCAAGCCCCACGTGCCTTACCCCCTCCCTTATCCCCCGCCATTCTTCTCCCCCTCACTTAGCATCAATTACCCTCAGCGCCTGCCTGGATCACCCAACACCCCGTGACACCCAACACACTTTCCCTAGCACGTATTATAGTATGACTCGTGAATTCAAAATCTGCAGATGGACATGGCATTAATATAAATATGACGTAACTGAAAAACTCACCAACATACGAACTTGATGACGAATTAAATACATAAAGAATTATAAAAAAAATCCCATACAATTTCACAAGATTAAGCCAAATTTATTACAACCATGAATACCATGAATAAGAAAATAAATGCATGATGGTAATATCAAGAATTAATGAAAAAGAAAAAGAAGGAGAGGCAACGAAATAAATAAGACAAGAAGTCAGAGTAAGGATGTTAATAGATTAGATGAATAAACAGACATGGCACCTCCTCCTCTTCCCCCTCCCCTCCCAGCTCCAACCCCCAACACACAGTCACTGGGACGCTCAGTATGATGTAAGTATTTTAATGTACATGCACAACACCTGCACACACACACACACACACACACACACACACACACACACACACACACATGCAATAAAAACATGATAATAATAAAACAATAAAGAAATTAAATACACACACACACACACACACACATACATTTATGAGCATGGCAAATACCTCTCCCAAACATCATATAGTTGTATGTACCATTTCGCATCGATGCATAACCCTGACACAAGCACATTTACAGTACATGTAGACCAGCTAGGACGAGTGAGGGTTGGAAGGCTTGAAACTCTTATCACAGGAAACGTTTACTTTCAACGTGTGTATATATAAAAAAAATTAAAAATAAATTTTTAAAAAGCCAGCAGTTGGAGCCGTTTGTATTCTATTCTTTTCTTTTTTATTGACTTTAGGTTGTCTTTTTCTTTTGTTGGATCTCTTTCTATTAGCTTTTTCACTACTACTTTGAATATACTGCACGAGGGAATACCACTAGCAATTTAGGGAAAAGAGATGGGAAGGATATGACATGAATTAACAAATAAATGCAAAATTAATTTATAAAAAGAGATGTCTTGGCTATCATCTTGAAACAATAATATATGTACACTAAGAGGGTTTTTTTTGTATCGGAATTTGTCACCCTAAAAAAATAAGTAAAAAAGAAAGGAATATGTATGTATGTATATATATATATATATATATATATATATATATATATATATATATATATATATATATATATATATATATATATATAAAACACAGTGTTCCATAGTTCCACACGTGAGGTTGAAATGTTTATAATTACATGGTGAACCCTTGACAGATAGAAAGCTACATTTCCTGTTACATCATTCCTAGAGTCATGCTCTATAATGGTTTCATAACCATATATAAACAGTACCTATGTATAACAAACATGATATCAATGGCAATACCCAACTTCTTATCTTATCAAAGTTTGTTCATTGTATCGACACCTGTCCACTTGACACCAGCAGGCACAATACTCAAGGTTTCAGATATTTTGAGTAAGGTGGAGTGATGAGAGTAGTTACATAATGATTCCAAGACAGAGAAAATAATGAGGCACATGCAAGTCAATTACCTTCAGGAAATCAAAACTTTAAGCAGAACTTATGAGAATGAGTTCTTCAAAATCCACCCACTCAGTTTGATTAGACACATGATCAACTTCAATTAAAACTGGACAATTTACAAGGCTTTACTTCTTTAAATTATTTTCTCCCTTCCAAATGCTGGCTCTATACAATGGTCTTATCCACACAAGAATACAACCACTGTATGGAGTTCACTTATCAAAGGAGGGTTGGTGCTACACTTACAAAATGTTCTTCCCTTTCAATTGAAAAAGTCAATGGCTATTTGTCATTTTTTTCACCAGGTATGGGAAACAAACTTCATACCTGAGTTAATGAACAACCTGCTGCAATGCTTCACACTTTGTAGGTAAATAGAGCATATGATCCCTTTACCAAAGTTCTTGGTTGTCGGGTAAGATTTTCAAAGGATTGAAAGCACTTCATAATTATTAAGAAGTAAAAACTATAAATAATCAATCCTTAATATCTTTGTTTGGATCCTAATAAGGACTGCTCCAAATTCACTAAATCCATATCTAACATAAGCCTCAGACTCACACTAAAAAGTGTACAAAAATTACTGAAACCATAAAGAGGGAGAATTAGACATAGAATTGGTGCAGCCATGATGGTGAGACATTTTAGTGAAGCATATAGCAACATAGGATGGAAGAATTAATCCAATGAAAGCACATACTCATGAGTTGCGTGAAATGTCAGATAACACGAGGAAACACGGTGAAATTCATGAGTAAATGTGATACAATTACATTTACTCAATACTAAATAATATTATATACATGTGTGTGTGAAGGGCAATACCTCCAAGTAAAGGTTGGACTACCACTGGAAGATGTCATGTCACCATTTTTTTCCCTTTACAGGTAAAGGAAGCTGGCCAAGGACTAAAGAAAAAGAGGCCAAAAGAGTTGGCCAATTTATTTATGGAGGTGTCTTGTTACTCTTCTCTTGAAAGTATCCAAGTCATTGGAAATGGAAGAACTGAATTAAGTTGAGTTCCTGAGTTTACCAGTGAAAGGGATGAAAGAGTGAAAATACTGGTTGAGTCTTGCATTAGAGATAAGGTAAAGTGGGGGCATACACTGCAGCTGTGCATTTCTGCGGGCGCTCATCTCACATAGGCCTTTGAGCCTGTGGTAGAAATTAATCCGTTACGCCGGGACACAGGGCTACTGTAACATCTGAGTTTCCACAGTTTACCTTCCCCATGTTTCCCTAGGTACCCATTTATCGACCAACCCGGTTGGGAGGATGAACACCTGGGTGAGCTGTGCCGATTGCCCTCGTCTAGGATCAAACTCGGGCCAGCAGATTTGTAGTCAAACATGCTAACCACTGCACCACTGAGGTGGACAGAAAAGGGGTAAGAGTAGTTAACCTAAGTAGAAAACTCTGTGTAACAAGACCATGTGAAAGGGATGGCATCCAGTTGGCAAATTCAGAAGAACAGTATCATAAAAAATACATTGCAGCAAAGTAAGAGGTGAACATCTCCAGTATATGGGGAGCTACACTCCATACAAGGGTAGATAAGGCCCCTGTAAAGAGTTAGCACCTGAGAGAGGAAAAAAATTAGTGGAGACTACATAAAATAGCCAATTTTATGGAAGCTGCTTTAACTACATAAAATATGATAATAAAAATCTAGTTGATATTTTTAGTGAAGGAAAGCCCAAGAATATTCAGAGTAGAAGAGGAGCATAGTTGGAAATCATTGAAGAAGAGAAGAGGGAAATGTTGTTTGGAAGGTTATGTCAAGTGAACAGGTGAAGGAATTGAGTTTTGTTGGCATTGAACAATAAAAGGATTGCTTTGCTCCATTCAGAAATTAAAGAAAGATCAGAAGTTAGGCATTTTATGGTGTTTCTCCTTGAACTGTTTAATAATAGCTGAGTTGATTGTCTTGTCAATTACGTTGCAAAATACAGGGTAGAATCATCAGCATAGAAGTGGATAAGGAAAAAGGTTTCACTGAGAAAATCATTTATAACAGAGCGAGTGATAAGACGAAGCCCAGTGGAAAACCCATGTTAATAGACTTGGGAGAAGAGCAATGGCAGTCTTTCACAGCACCAATAGAACAATTCAATAAGAAACTTAAGATAAAGATACACAGAGATAGATAGAAACCATAGGAGGGAAGTTTGGATATTTGACTCTATTAAAAAAAATTTAAATGTCTAAAGCAACAAAAATGTTTTATGAAAACCCCTAAAAGTGGATGACCAAGATTCAGCAAGGACAGCAAGATCATCAGTGGATCATCATTTACGGAATCCATACTGATGTTAATGAACAACCTGCTGCAATGCTTCACACTTTGTAGGTAAATAGAGCATATGATCCCTTTACCAAAGTTAATGAGTGAGTGTATAAATGCTCGAGAATCTTCCAGTTAAGGATAGACTCAAAAGCTTCAGAAAGGCAGGAAATCAGTGCTATAGATCAGTAGTTTGAGTAATAGTAGTGGCTACCAATGAATATTTAACATTCTCATGAATGTAGTGAGAGGTGAAAGCTAGCATTAAGATATAGTACAAGAGGAAAGTATGAAGACAAAATAGGTGTCCTGTATTGAAGTTTTACATCTACCAAAATAAAAATTAATGATAAACTATTTTTCATTAATTCAATTACGAAAACAGGATGGTACTTCTAAAGAAATAATTTTCTTCACTAAAATTTAATTTGACTGCTGGAATGATGATCTCAACATAATGTATGCATTTTGTCACAAGGAAAGCATAAGATGATGATGATGAATAAAATTGAGAAGCATGAAGTAGGTAAAAACTCATAAGGATGAATCAGAAAAGGGAAGATGGTCTCCTCAGGCCTCTATCATATCATACTGACCCTAGCTGACAAAATAGAAGTCATTCAAGTTTTGGAGATTAAATAATCCCTATGAGTAGGTAATTATTAGACCATATAACTCTACTAGGGTTAACGAGAGAGCTACAGGTCTCACCAAGAAGCTGTTGTGAGTCAGGATCAAACTCACAACCTATAGGCCACGAGCCGAGCACTGTACCACAGAATCACCCCGTCCCCACGTCTTGGAGAACAGTCACTTGGACAGAGTCAGGGAGGATGTTCGGACTGCACAAGAGTGGTGTACACACATGTACAAGGGCAAGGATAAGTTGTGCCGGTGTTCATGAGTCAAAAGGCAAAAATTTGAGAACTTACTTGAAATAAATTCAACAACAAAAACACTGAAGTTACTTTCCATGCTAACTGAATAATGTGGAAGCTCAAAACTTTTAATTAAAAAAAAACATTTACAATATATTATGATATCATAATTGCTTTTATCACAACGTACGGTGGTATGAAACGCAAGGAAATATTGCAACATATTCAATGTGCATGACAATTGTTATTTCTAGCCTCCTTCATTCACTGGTTTCATCATCTAAATACTGCAGGTAACAATCAGAACACTTCCATCCATGAATTCAGTGTCCACAAAACTTCAATTATATATGAACTGCTAGAATTAATTAATATTTTCTAGTAAAATATGAAGAAGCACAAGAAGCATTTTTCACATTTGAATTGTACAAGTGCATAATTCTACCAACACAGGCAAATGACTTGGCTGCCATTCTCAATTGGCACCATATCAAAGCCAGTATTACACAGGAAATGATTCATTGAGCAAATGTTTTTTTCTTAGGCAGGCATTATTTGTGTCAATTCAAGCAGAGTTATCAAAGTACAGTATAAGCAACACATGTAAGTCGAGGATGAATGCACCAAGACTACATCATGACTGTGAAAAGATACAGTTACAAAGTATCATTGCAAACCTATTCAAATGAATACTTTCCCACATCAAGGTAGTAAGTACCTCACTATCTAGCCATACATGCACAAAGATTGCATTGGCAACTCCCAGCTTTGTGCAGTAGTAGTAAATTACAGCTCTCATAATGTAAGCAATGCTGAATCCAAACTTCTACTACATAAACAAGAATAATTTGTTAAATAAACATGTTCTGTTGATATCATGACTGTCATATTTGTTGCATCACATTACATCAGAAAAAATATCTAAGGTGAACATGAATAGGTGCCCTTTTGTAATAACTGATGCTCCATGTTCTCAATTGTGCACATGTGTATATTCTCAAGAACGTTAAGGCTTCAGACAAAAACCCTAGTTGTTACCAAGAATTGGCTAGCGATTAATAGGCATAAGACACAATGCTAACGAAAAACATTGTTCTGCTAAATGAACAGCTGATCAACTGACTAACATAAATGCCACGCTATGTATTTGAAGAAGTCACTGCTGCTAACTATCTATAATGGGTTATAGATGCTGTTGTGGAGAGAAATGCAGACCTTTACTAGAATATATCTCCGGTGTATAGTCTTCAGGTTATACTGTTGATCTCAAACTCCTGGAGTCTATTCAGAGGCAATGGACTTACAACATTTCAGAGCTCCAGGATTACTCTTTATTCTGATATACTAACATCCCT
The DNA here is from genome assembly GCA_029783475.1 of Metacarcinus magister. Lineage (NCBI taxonomy): Eukaryota > Metazoa > Arthropoda > Malacostraca > Decapoda > Cancridae > Metacarcinus > Metacarcinus magister. The sequence continues at coordinate 6,716,342 of JAPQNM010000040.1, forward strand.
TGATTTATACTTAGTGCAAGGATGCCTATAAAGAGCTGACCATATTAGATGCTGAAAAAATATTTCATGGGCTTCTTTCAAAGTTGCCAATGTTCTTCATCCATCTCCTGCAGTTGGAATCATAGGTCACTTATTAGTAGATTAGTATGTTGATTAATAATAAACATTGGCATATCTATATGCCACTAAGGTATAACTTTCGAGTTCCAGTTCTGTAGATGCATAATTACAACATTTGCCAACACAGTTGGGATCTGGCAAGCAAGCCTGACTATGCATGCTCAATGTGAGCTGGGGGAGTCAACCAGGCAAGTCAACCAACCAAGGCACAACAATAGTCTAGCCGAATTTCATTTCAGACAAGGCTTCACCTAAGTCAAGCTCAGCAAATAGACCAACAACTTGTTTTACTATCTCGAGATCTTCCCTGTTCCATTCAAACTCAAAATTAAGCAGCCTGATCTTCCCAACCTTTCTTACTACTTGCACTGCCAACTAACACTCTTCCTAAATCATTCCTGAGACATTGTTCACCAACATCACCTCCATGATCACCTTTTATCTGTCAAACCGTCGAACCACCCTGAAAACCTCATTTTTACCCTCACTATAACACAAACTATCCAGCAAGTGTTTCCGAGACCCAGCTTTTTATCTATAGCATTCTCTCCTAACTCTACATATAGCTTCCAAATACTTTGCCTTGTGTCAATCCCTTCTGCATTCCCTAAAAAAAATTGTTTATCTTCCAAGGCAGTACCACCTTTATCCCAGCACCAAGTAATGTTTTGTCTTGCTGTAATAACATGGCAAATTCATAACTAGAGAAAGGTCATTCAGGTAATTAAATCACTAAATTTTATTATATAGATCTTTGCTTTTAACTTTCAACTTCCATGTCTTCGATCTGGGGACACATGCTTTTCCTCACTACCCTTTTTTTTAGTTTTTTGCCACATACAAGTAATTAGTGTTGCAGCACACATTCTTCATTAGGTATTATACCTTCCAGAATATATATTATGACAGATTGAACATTATATGACATTCAAATCTTGTTATGTATTAGTAACTCACATATTACACAAGGTTTTTTTCTGCAACAATACTTTCATGAACAGAATTTTAAGCATTGTATAAACTAATGATAAAAAGATGATGGAAGTCAATCTGTTGAGTATGATTATATAATGAAATGCTCCATCTTGGCTCACAAACACTCTGGGTGTGATTATTCCACTTACTAAGATTAAAAATTCTGAATTTAGTTTTTGTAATTTATTTCTTAATATTCAATTGAATTGAATTTTAATTTATTTTTCAAGTTTCAATTCAAAATTTACTTGAGCATGATTACAGTATATGAAATGCTCCAATTTGGCTCATCAAACACTTTGGGTGTGATCATTCATCATAATAATATTCAATTTTCTATTACACAATCACATCCTATATAAATTGTACAAGTACGGATTTGACACTTTTTTTTCCTGGAATTTTTCTTGCTTATGAAAAAAAAACCAGTTATTACCAGTTATTTCATTGATTATAAACTAATTACTCACTCCATTACACCTACAATCCTATGCTGGAAAGTTTGAAAACTTTAAAATAACAAAAAAATTCGACAAGCTGTTGGGCGTTACAAAGACGAAGTCAAATATTTGGAGAAAACTGAACACGTTATGGAGGATGAGAAGTGGAGTGAAGGGCGAGGCATCAGTGTGAGTGGAGGTGTAAATATACGAAAATCAACTGGTACCGAGAGGGTATGAAGGTGGAATAAAATATGAGGATATGTGTGAAGGTGTGAGCGAGGCAGGACGGGAAGAGATGGATGCAGGTATGGACGCTGCTACTCACCACCATTCCTTCTTTTACGATGCGGCGTGACCTTATTATCGTCCCTGCTACTCTGTTCTTCATCTTGAACAACGCAAACACTATGTATGGATTAACACCTTGGAATTAGCGTAGCCATTTACATATTTACAGTAGGGCGGCAGATACCACCTCCACCTTCCATACTTGTTGTGTTGTGACGTCAAAACTCAAGAGCTGAGACCAGTTTGTCTATTATTTATGAACAAACTCTTTTGTTTTGCGTAAAGGAAAGTATATGTATATGTAATTGCACGTGATAAAATAAAGTTTTATAAAATTTCTCCACATATAATTGAATAGGATTGATACCTGGAATACTATTTTTTTTTCCTGTTGACAATAAAAAGAAAAATAGGATTAGTTTTACAAACTGCTAATTGTTTGAAAATAATAATAATAACACCGAAAGCATACATAGACACAAATCAGTCTATAGCGATGTGAATGTGATAATATGACTACTATGTGGAGGCGTGAAGTCGTAGGGTAGACACTTGTATCCAGAATTGGTTGGTTCAGTTGTGCGTTATTTAGGGAGCGTTGTCGGGGATACGGCATTTATGTTACATAACTATAGTTATCGTAACTTACCAGCATCAGTCGTGATTAACAATACTCATGCAGCTAAGTCACTGCACGTGTTCTTAAGCCATTTTTCTTAATTAGTAAACGAGGTAAAATCACTCCTAAATCCTCTTCTATCTAGTTAAATGCCACGTCATGAATAATTAGTGTGCCTAACATTCAAAGGTTAGCCACAGAAGTGATTGTTTTATAACATAATAATTTTGTCCATGATCACTGCCAATACCGAAGCTATACTTCATTATTATCATCCTATAAATGAGGCCATGGGGCCTTATTTAATAGTAAGTTTAATGTGTTTTTCTTTTATTCACTCGTTTACTTTCATAATGTAAATGTAGTTGCCAATACCTCCTAGCGAAAAAAAATTACTATCATTATTGCTATAATTATGGGTAATATTAGTTATTATTGTAATATAGGTTTGACTCAATGATCATGTATATGATCCTTGGTTTGACTTGTGACACCGCTAAAAATTGGGTAACAGCCTTTACCTAAATGTAAACATTGATTGAAAAATTCATTATTGTGCATAATCAATGTGTATATTTAACTGTCCAGCTTTTAATCAGTTCCTAACAACAATGCGCTTCAATGGTGGAGTGGTTAGCGTGTATGACTGCGAATCCGCTGGCCCCGAGTTCGATCCTGGGCGCATATTCCTGAAGTCTGGAACGCTACGTCCGCGGATGAAATTAGAGCCAATCACAGCGTGAGCTGTGATTGCACTCATACTTATCCTTCTACTTGATAATTGTATGTTATGGTAGTGAATACCAATGTTTTAAGGTAGAAAGTAAATCGTGGTCTAGTTGTAATGACACTGCTAATTGGCCTCGTTTGGCAGTGATATTGGAAGTGATGGAAATTAGATAAGATAAAGTAGTATATATGTGGATGTAGGTGGTATAGGTAGTGAGTTACTGCAAATAAAGTAAGCGCCATACATCAAAATATGGGGCTGTTAAGCTACAAGGCAAATGGCAGAGCTAACAGACAACAGCAAGGCAAAGTATACGGAAGGAAAGAATGGTTAATTACAGAAAATGGTTAGATGAACTTAGATCAAATGGAGGATGTGGGTTTGTCAAAGAACAGCAAAACCAGAGCCATAGTGGGATTTAGAACTTATCAGTAAAAACAGGAGTGCCATTGACATGAGTACAAAAGTGTTCAAGAAAAAGGGATCATAAGTTGAAGTTGGTGTATTAGACTTGGAAGAACATAGATTAAGAGTATGTAGCGGAGGTAATGTCTATGGGAGCGGATATTTATAGAAAATAAATTAACTTGTGATAATGGTAAGAAAAGCAGTACTGGAATCTTGGAGGATGAATCATATAACAATGATTTACGAGAGAATCCAGGAGGTAAAGGACAATCAAGAAGAAATTTTGTGGTAGATAGAGCTGAAGGGGTGGAAGGGAAAGAAAGGGAAAAGGGTGAGGGGAAGATGGGGGAGGTTTAGGAGTAGGGGGATGAGGTAAAGGAGTGGGGAAAAGTTCACGGGTTGGGTGATGAACTTCTGCTGGAACACAGAGGTTGTTATCGGAAGTTGAATGTGATGAGGTATATGATAGGAAAGAGTGAGACATCAACTAAAGGTTTTGTTATAAAGGCTTCAATATCAAAGATGGTCTCACTAGGGGAAGGAGAGAAGACAAAGAGTTAAGTTTTCTTGGCAGGAGGCTGAAGGTAATAAGTTTTAGTGATTAAGGATGACATAGGATCAGCACAGTTTTGGAGAAGCACAGGAGCGACGTTTGGCGTTTTGTGTACGAATACGATGTGGGAAGGGAGCAAGGTTTGACGGAAGTCCGAGGCTGTAGAGGAGGCCAAAAGGTCTTCATCACAGCATCGGGCCACAATCTCTGGTTCCAAAGCATCTCCACAACAGCAATGAACTTGGAAACAGAGGCGAGGTGGTACAGGTAGACATGTGTCACAGAAAGCGAAAGCGTAGGATTAAATGGACTTCAGATTCATTAAATAACAGCAGTACAGGTCCATCCATCCCCAGCACCAAACCACCACATACTCTAACAAGGACAAATCAAAGTCGAGGCTTTATAGAACAGAGTATATTCCTTACAACATTCACATAAATAATTGAGGTATTAAAGTACCAAGCCAGATGGATCAGCCGCATAACAAATCCTACAAACACACTAACACCGATACTATTTTGATGCGGACGAGAGGGAGATGGGATAGAGATGTGTGTGTGTGTATGTGTGACCATAAAGCTACCAGCAGGTAGATGTTTTATCATAGATTTGGAACTGTTTCTGACATGAACATCTATTTGTATCCCGGATGGAGTTTTACGACCAAGAGGTTTGGTGTTGTGTGACAGAGAGAGAGAGAGAGAGAGAGAGAGAGAGAGAGAGAGAGAGAGAGAGAGAGAGAGAGAGAGAGAGAGAGAGAGAGAGAGAGAGATTTTGACACACAATACACAATAATGTTAAATGAGGAATGATGTGAACAACAAAAAATCATAAGGTGTGCACAGGCCAAGTGAGCAAAAACCTGATGAAAGGAAAAATGCTATTGGAGCATGAATTAAATTTTTGAATAATAAACTGCATGTTAACAACAAATAAAACAACAGCAAACAATATGAAAAGTAGACAATCATTTTCCTTACAAAATTAAAACTAGACAAACATCTGCAATGACAAAAATCATACAACTTTCTAAGAGTCGTGTATTTGATCCTATGCAGCCGACATACCCACGTGGCTATATAGTGAGGTTGGAAACCTCAAGGGAAACGGCTCACGCAGTAAAATTGTATACATCGTGTCGTAAGACAATAGACAAGAGCAAGCGTAGAATTTGGCCACGTGTACCGGCCTTGTGGAGTGAGGCCTGGAGTGATGGGAAGTTAAGTAAAGATGTCAAGCTTCACCGAGTTTCTGGCAGATTGTAAGTTGAAACATTAGCAAAGATGCAAACAGTGGACTCAACACCCTCAACGGTTAATCTTTACATGTATTAATTAATCCTGCCCCATGCTGGCTTTGTCCTGGTGCAGGATTGTTACTTATGTGTGCACAGGGAGGATGATATGCACTATATTCTGACTGTGATGGTGAAAGGAAAGGTCCGTAGGCTCTCACACACTAACTGCCTTCACGCTGCTCCCTCCATCACGCCTGGCTTGGCAACACACCCTTGCGTTTGTCTCATGCAGCACGCAACAATTTAAGGGCCATTTTTTGTGGAGGGCTGATTTTTTCCCTTATGTGACAGTCTTTTTTTTTTTTCCAATGAGACACTATAACTTCATTGTCATTACTAAAATATACCCTGAATACCTTCCCCCTCACATTGCTTTGGTTGACTCATTACAGTTAGGGATGGAATTATAAAAGAAAGGAACAAATTACCATAACGCCTATTTCTAGTCACATTTACGAATATAACAAAATGCAACTTGAACAAAACTAACAGTAAGGTTCCATAAATAATCTCCACCTAGAAAGCTATAAAACTTTGTACGTACCACGTAGTGAAATTGTAACATGCTAGGTAATATAAAAGAAACTAGTGACATTCATATTCTCAAGCTCTGATATATGTATATTGACAGGATGCTGTAATTACCT
>JAPQNM010000040.1:6727424-6749924 GCA_029783475.1 Metacarcinus magister
CTAATCAAGAATACATAACTGCTTAATGTAAACACACTGGATGTGTAAAAATAGTCAAGACAATCTTCTCTGTTCTAAATCTGCAACTTAACACAGGACATACTTATGTGCACTCTATAATTATGTTCTGAAAATCATTGAACATTTATGGTACAATTACAATGCATCGTTATAATTTTCCATACTTAACTGCATGAATCTAATCTTAATGTGATTTGTCTCCATTTATTATTTTCTTACAACTTCAAAGGAAGTTTTTCTCTGGGGTTGTAAATACAATCAAACTATTGCTCTGAGGCTTGAATTCCTGTATGGCAGCTCTTAGCTTTGATCCATCAAATGACCCTTTATCAACTACTAGGTTACCACCCTTTTCATCATCACTATGCCATTTCCAAATTCTGGTTTGTATGAGTAAAACTTTAAACCAAAATTGTCATGAATGTTTTTGTGTTGTTTAAAAAAAAAATAATACAAAATTTCCCTATGCACACGTAAGCAATTATATATATATATATATATATATATATATATATATATATATATATATATATATATATATATATATATATATATATGTATATGATGTGAAATTACTAAGAAAGATAAGAAATTCCAAGGATTGTGAAGAGCTGCAGAATTATATAAACAAGATATATGAATGGAGCAAGAAATGGCAAATTAAACTTAATACAGAAAATGTCATGTATTGGAAATTGGGAAGAGTGAAATGAGACCTACATGGACATGTAAGTTAGGACAACATATTATATTAATAGAAAAAAAATTAAAAATTTGGGAGTGGTAATACCGGACAACTTATCATCAGAGAAATAGAAATATAAAATATTTGGTGAAACATTCAGGATGCTAAGAAATATACAGATGGCTTTTCTCTTCCTAGATAAAGATATGATGAGAAAAATAATAACTACAATGATTAGACCAAAACTGGAATATGCAGAAGCAATATGGTCACCTCACAAGAAAAGACGTGTGTTGAAATTAGAAAGAATACAGAGAACAGCAACTAAGATGGTGCCAGTATTGGAGGACCTAAAATACGAGATTAAAAGAAATGCAACTTACAACACTAAAAGAGAGAAGAGAAAGAGGAGACTTTATTACAATATAGAAATTGATGAACAACCTGGAGAAAACAGATAGAAAAGATCTAATATTGAGAAAAAAAAGGAGAGACTGGATATTTGAAGGACACAAGAAAAATTGCAAAAAAGAATTTGCTTAAATGACACATAAAAGTACAGCTTCTCCCAGAGAAGTACAGGTACTTGGAATTAACTGAAAGAAGAGGTGATAATGGCAAAGAATGTACAACTACTGAAGGAAAGACTGGACAAATATAGATACGGAGACACAACCACACGAGTGTAGCTCAGGCTCTGTATACTACAACTAGGGAAATACAGCCCACTATCATACAATTTTCAAATTAAGAAAACTGACTAGCTATGAAGGGTAAATAAGTAAAAAAAAGATGGAAAACAAATAAATCTATTAAGTAAATAAACTAAAGGCTATAACCAATGCCAAGCAGGGTTGCCTAGATTTCCAGAAATCCCAAATTTGAATTAAAAAATTTGTAAGGTGGAGGAATACTACGTAATGTGTATGTATGGCTTGACAGGTAGGGTATATTTAAATGCAATACAAATCATCTATGTAATTTTGTCAATATGCATATATGAAGTGGTGAATGCATGAGTAATGACATGGCCTTGACGACCCTTGGAGGAGGTTCTCACACCTCTGGTATGTCCCTTGGATCATGTCAGGTATGCATGAGTTGAATATGAAATGGCAGGGGTAAACCATGGGACCCTGTTGTGGAGGCCTAGAGGTTAAGTAAGAGGAGTGTATATGTATGTGTGTTTGTGTACATGCCTGGTCTTAGCTACCCCAATTTAGGAGTATAACAGCCTGGTATATAAATAAAATAGGTAGAATATATTATGTGGAAACATTGATGCTGCACAGTACACCGAGTAGAAAAGTACATAAAAAACATAAGTAAGAGCACTGCAGTTTTTAGCCATTATGATCAAGGTAGAAAATGTTCTGTTAGTGCCAAACTAAGGTCAAGTAATGTTTTTTTGTTCTCCGCCAACAAAGTTGAGTGAGAGGTCATGTTTTAACTCATTTTTGTTTGATTGTTTGTACAGTTATCAGTATGTTATCAACTACCTGACCATATCAGGCATTGCATCCTAATGAATCTTCATCAACATGACCCTCTACCCTAAATCTCCACTCAATTAAATTTTTAAAGTGAAGGTCAAAGGTAAAGGTCCGGAAAAATTCTAAGTCTCCAATGGTATTCCTTTTTGACGTTATGTTGGACGCCACCTTCAGTGTGCCTAACACGAAGCAGACTGCCACCACCAAAAGGATTTTAAAAATTTGTAATTATCGAAAAGCACAACTTAGTAAAACTTCACTACCATGCTCCACTCCAGTAATTTTTTTGTAGGTCAAGGTCAAAGGTGAAAGCCATAAAAGAATTCATGAATATTGGCAGCAGCAGTGTAGATAAGTCACTCTACTGAGTGCCTCTGTATATTTTTTTTATTATTTTTTTATTTTTTTGTATGCAATGAATTCAGCAGGATGTGTTGGATGGCAAATTTAGTGTTAGCTATATGTATGGAACTAAATAGATGTATTCAATAGATGTTATAACGAACAAACGCTATAAATAATGGTCATAGAAACAATTAGAATTTGTTAAATCAGGTTTTTTCTCTCACTCTCTCTCTTCCCCTCTATCTATTTTTCTATGTATATATCTATATACCTGGCTTATATCCCCATTAAAAGGGTGTAGCCAAGACAAATCATTTAGGGAGACTTTACTCTCTCATCCCCCTATATATATATATATATATATATATATATATATATATATATATATATATATATATATATATATATATATATATATATATATATACATACATACATACATACATACATACATACATACATACATACATACATACATACATACATACATACATACATACATATATATATATATATATATATATATATATATATATATATATATATATATATATATATATATATATATATATATATATATATATATATATATAGATAGATAGATAGATAGATTAATACACATAGATAGGGATAGGGATATAGACAGACAGACATATGCAGATAGATATAAATCTTTGTTTCATCCTTTAAATCTATATTTTGTTATTTTTATGACCAAGAAAACTTTTCAAATGAATCCCTACTAATATAATCTCCTGTACATAAGAATGTGCAACTTTGGTTTTCACTGGCAGAGCAGTTTTAAGAGCAAAATCCTAAAGGATTGCTTTCATGCACAAAATCATGCATAATTTTCCACAACCGTTTGATATTTATGAAATATAAACATAAAACCAGACTTGGCATGGCACAGTGAATATGTTAATGTGTTATATCCAATGTGGTAAATTTCCTTCCTAGCACTGCTCACTTGAATAGAAACAAATACGTACTCATATTCTCAACGTCTCCAAAGTTTTGTATTTCTTATAGCCTGTACTTTTCCACACATAAGTGACCATTAACTATAGTGAACGGCAACTTACGATAATAGTAAAATTCATTGTTTGGTCAAAACATTGTGCATAAGCTAAAAAAAAAAAAAAAAAAAAAAAAAAAAAAATTTGAATAAAAAAGAAGTTAGTCTTCAGGTTCTAAAACAACCACGAAAATATACATCGCTGTTCATTGAAATATATCTGGATCACTCTTGAATACTTGCCGTAGTGAACACAAATCTCTCTTATAATGCAGTTATAACAAAAAACAAATATGATAATAATATAATAATAATAATAATAATAATAACAATAATAGTAATTATGATAGTGATAATTAAAAATAATAATAATAATAATAGTAATACATACCTAAAAATCATCAAAATATAAAATCAACTTGTGAAATGCATTTCCACCTATTGGTGTTGTGTTAGGCTCCCTGCACTCAAGGATTTGGTACTACGCATCTTATGTAACCATTAAATATAATAATTAAAGCATGTAAAACCATGACAATGATAGCATGTGTAAGTGAGATGATTATGTCCTAATATATGGATAAAAGATTGTGATAGTCTGATGCAATGAACAAGTCATGACTATACAGAAGAAAAAAAAATACTGACCTATCACTTTTTAAGGTTATCAACTAAAATAGTGTGGTTATTAAGGAAGGTGCTATAGGTGTTCAGCTTGTGGTGGTCATCACAAACCAAATAATGATATCACAAAATAAAAACACCCTGTGTGGCATGCATCACCACCATCTAGCACTCTATCTTCCTTCTTGAGCAATTTCATGCTTCTTTCTCTCTATAAGAGTTCCTCATAAGAAAATATCCATAGTTTTCTAATAGTTTGCCGAATTTATTTTCATGCTAATAAATGTGTGTATTGATAATTTCTATACGTGTCTTTGAAGAAGACCTAAACTCTTGTGGGTTGTTTGAAAGTTCATATTTCATGGAACATATCATTCTTGACAGTTCCTAGTCATTCCAAGTCAGTGACCTTTGCTACACACAGGGTCTAAACAGAAATATAATTAACTGATTGCTTATCCCAATGGGCGCCAATTAACAATAGTCTGCCAACCTCTTCCCTATATTATTGCACACAAGAATGCACACTTTGCATGTTAATATATCACACATGACACACAATCTCAAATAATGTGTGTACATGCACATGTCTTTTTAAAATGTGTACACCACCAAATTTGCATGTAGTACACATAAATGAGCCAGATACTGTGCAAATACAATATTCATAGTTCATATTCCTAAGATTGATACAATAAGTGTTTTCCCACATGCTACTATTATGTAACATTAATATCAAGACTTGGGTGAGCAGAGTATTTCAAACAGAATTACAAGTGAATCAGCCTAATTGTAATATTTCACACTCTACTATCCCTGTTCTTGGCAAGTGAATAGTTAGGGAACCATTAGCATTCTCATTTCCTTACTTGGCACAAAATGGACAATGAACAGGATAACATCCGTGCTTCTTCTTCATGGCTGACTAATGGAAGATGAATTCCATAAATGATGATGAACTTGTCACTTTACAATGAATTCCTGGGAGCTTCTGCTATCCTACAGGAACATGGGTGATGAAATTGTCAATGCTCAATTTTGAACTTTCCACGTTCAATAATGTAGAGCAAGAATTTTGAGGTAATGAGCATGTTCTTGATGAAGATGATTCTTGGCTCTTTACACTTCACCTAGCTACCTCCGACGCTGAAAATGGAAAAATAGAGTCACCTGCGGTACTGAAACTATACTATATTACTTATATATTACTATATTAGAAAAATCATAAATAAAACTTAATTAAAAATTCCATATTCATTAGGATATATCAACAAAATCTTTTACTATTTGGTCTAATAGCTTACATGTTTTATGAAAGTAAATTCTTTAGTACAATGTACTACTTCCGTATGTTAATTTGAATCAATAAAACATTTTAAATTAAGTAAATCATGCAAAAAATATAAAATAAATAATAAGCAACAAAGCAAGGGGTTCACTATTCATGTCAAGCATGCATCTATATCAAAACATAAATGTTCAAACATAAAAACAGATGCCTAATGAATTTTTAATTAATCAAGACAGCTGTGGTGGTATTATCTTATCCATTCAAGCCTTAACTTTAAATCCTACAATTTTTTGCAGACTTAAACACAGTGTTGACTTGCTTTGATGAACCATATCTTAACAAATTTCCTCATAACAAACTGTTTTTACTAATTAGATTAACAACTATAACAAAAATGCTCTAACGAACGCAGAGTACAGCTCTCCGCTTCTTGAATGGCCCGGCAGAAAACAGCTGTACTCCTATTGAGAGTTTGTGAAGAAAGTATATGTGAGCAAAGCTGGGAATCCTGATAGGAGAGGAAGGCCAATTGTAAGATGAAAAGATAGGGTAAAGGAGTACATACATGAGATGTCCTGATAGTGATGGAGGGCTTGAACAAGCAAGGAAAGTGTATTGATAGGGATAGGTGGAGATTCTTCTACCATCCCCTTGGGGAACGAGGCATCAGAGCATCAGAGTATTATACTAGTCTGATCACATTTACAAATAAAGTTTTTTTAAATACTTCAGGACATTAGCATCACATCTATAAAAAGACAAGTGTTTTACATTTCACAATTATGAAGTCAGCTCCATCCATCCATAGTTGGTGAACATAATCAACACCATCATTAATTCATGTTCTCGGACTTGCTTAACTGGCATTTCTGCTTCTGAGGAACTTCCAAAATCATGAAATACTTTCAGGAAACTTCCTTGTATCTATAGTTTCCTTGTAAGCCAAATATCTATACTAAATCAGATTAAGATATTATTTTTGCAAACCAACAGCTTCTACTGCATTCATACACATACATAAGCAGATAACCATTCTTGCAGAAATTTTGTTTTAAATGTGCAACCTAGCAATACTAAGGGGGAGGTGAGCCAATAAAGAAAATAGAAAATACTGATAGTGATCTCTCTAAACACCAGACCTGCAGCATACCCGTCGCCTGAAGGGGAAACAGCTCTTGCTGTCCTCAGGTGGAGGCAGGTCTAGCCTCAGATCATTACTAGGGGTGTTATTGGGCCCAAACTGGTTAAGCTCCTCAAAACACTTGGTTTCAATCATCTGTAAGAGATATGCTTTGCTGTAACCTGCAACTACATACACATTTTCAAAGGATGTTACTCAAGACAATTCATAATCATAATGAAGGAATTTTTTCCATTTTACTAAATCACCAATTAGCTGCACTTTTTACTTATGAATCACATATATTCAACATAGTAGCTGCATGTTTTGATAAAAAAAACACATGTAACTTACTTCTTGTTGCCAAGGGATGGACACAGAACCAGTGTTGAATTTTGAATAAAAAGAGTCATCAGTTGCATCAAGATTGACTCCTTTTACAGTACTGAACTGTTCAATGTCCAATACATCTTTTGCATACACTGCATGAGGCTAGAATGTTAAAAAGAAAAAAAAAAGTCAAGTGAGTTTCTAACTAAGTTATACAATTTGAAATGTGTTGACTAAAAATATTGTTATCTTTGTTTTATAAGAATGGAATTTTCTCTTTTTGTGAGGCCCAAGAAATATATGTTTCTTTAAGTCTTTATAGGTTGAGTTATAAACTATCACTACAACATCACAAGGGTTAATTTTGTACTTTTAAATACCGTGCTAGTGCATGAGAGCTTTATTACTTTTTCTACATCACATAAAGCAATGATTCTATTATATATTGCTCTATATTTGAATTTTCATCAAATCAACACCCACTCTGATCAGTGTGGAAATAAGGAGTTTCCTGTCTATTAGCTGAACACCATATAATAGAGTGAAAGCAATTACTATGTAATATTGTACTACACATGAAAAATAATAAAGTAATAACTTCTGTGAAATCATAAATTTGAAGCTAGACATATTGAAAATTTTTTTTAATTCCTGTAAAGGTAATTCGGGAAATTGTGATGTCATGTTGCAAATCACAATTATTGCAGTTACCAATATTATTATTTTCCAATGGGAGAAAAGAAATCCTTTTATGGGGGTGTCAATGGATGATGCAACCACATCATGGCAGGGGACTTAGGTGGAGAAACAAGTGAGACCCTTGTGGGGGTTTGAAGTATGGCCGAGAAGTGGGAATTAATAACACAGAATGCAAGACACCTCCAAGTTTTGAAACATTCCAAAGCCTCATGAACTAACTAATTGAAAAATGTATACATACATAAATGACCATAGAAAGCAACAAGAAAATTCATGTATATATACCTGAATGACAGCATAAGGGTTATTAATGTGAAGGAAACAGAAATACTTATTATTTCAATGGAAGCAGTATACTCACATCTGGGACAAAGGAAGGTTCACACATTCCAGCCTCCAACCGCTTCCAGTTTGTGTTTTTGTAGAAGGAATGAGCTTTGAGCTCTGCAACACCATGCCTTCCCCGTGAGCATCCCAGCCGTTCCCGCGCACTCTTTTTCAACAACTGCCAAAAATATATATGTATTAGAACCATACCTGTAATAGATTATGTGAGAAAACATTTATTCTGGGAAAGATGACAGCATTCTCAATTACATTGTATTCTTACTATTTAAGGAGGTAGTCTATCTAGGAAATGTAAATCACAATTAACTTTTCTTTTAATAGTTTATAATATTAGTTAACATACAATTTTTTTTTGGCTGCTGAGCCTCATTTGTGATCAATTTGACTGAAATTAATTCCATGCTTATAATACTGATTCTTAGCAAATCTAGTAAATTATATGTAACTGAAGATTTATTAAAACAAGAGTTAAACCTTGAAAGAAATATAAACTTGCCTGCTGACATATTAACTTGGCTTCCTCAGAAAATTTATGTGAATAAGTCTCCTGCTGCTCCTTCACTCTACGATCTACTTCTTCCCGCTTCACCTGGGAGACAACATCAGGTTCATCAAAGCACCATCACTACCAATACCACATTACTACAAAAGGCTGACAAATAATACTGGTTGCAGCAATATATGAAAGATAATCAACTCTGCAAGCACGATTGTGAGACCTATGACAGGACCTTCAATTTGTTAATGTAATCAACTACCTAATTACATCTACATTGCCATTTTACTTTTCATCTACTAAAGAGGCACACTGCATATGAATACATTATTCTGAAGCCAGATCATTTCCAAATTTTATAAGTTAGTTTAATAGATCAACTGGTTATTTGAATGCAATGGATATCTGAAGTGAACTGGTATGATGCTTTGATTACAATGAATGGGTGCTGAATGTTAAAAATTTGGGATCAATAGTCATGTTATAAAGTATCACCACCCTTCTCTCCCTTCCCTCTGCTCTCGTCCATGGAGACATTATTCTCCCTCCCTCTATGCACCTTGTCTTTTTGTAGAAGAGTATACAGAGGAGGGACTTCCCAGCTCCCTCACTCCATCCCTTTTGTCGCCTTTTACGAACCGCAAGGAATACAGTTATAAAATTCTTGAAACCCACCACAAGACTTATTACAACAATACATACCACTAGCAACAGTGTAACTAATGAGGCCAAAGCAAAACACAAGGTTACAGGATGAGAAAAATGGAGTGGTACCCTTATGAGTGTTGGAAAATTAAAACACTAGGAGTTCCCATTCCAAAACAATGATCACCACAGAGATGCTAACCCAATCAATACAAGAATTTTGTAAAATATGCTAGTGCATGTGATATTTTGTATATTATTTCTTAGAAGCTACAGATTCATAATATTCTAATGACTTGAAACTTGTGATCTAATACTCTTTGAAAAATGTCTTTCATAAATAACAGCAGAACATCATGATGACAGCTGCCCTATACATCTTATTGAAATGGGAAATATTAAAAAGTATGTACTAAGTAGCATACTCAAAAAACATAGTTTCATTATATTAACTTGGCATAAATCAAGTTTGATTTTCATGGGAGGGGAACAAAGAAAGAAAAAAAAATTATATATAACCAACATATAAGATGGTCTCACTGGATGAAAGAGCCAAACATCAACTACATTGTAACAGCACTTCGAGTATCAATCCTTAAAAAGTTAAGGTTGACACAATTTGAAAAATAATAATAATAAATAAATATTCCTGCAATAAGATACAGTTGTTAAATTACACTATTTTTTATGGTAATGGTCTTGCACAGCTGCACACACCTCATAACATTAATAACTTATCATTCTTTCAAGTATGTTTTCATCTCTGATACATGTTAGAATACTGTTATACCTTAAAGATATGCAAATGAAACAGCACACCACATGAGAATTCTGGCAGTTTAAATGAGCTACAGAAACGCTATCCATTTCAATCCAAGCAAAACAACTGGTCTAGTTTCCTTATCAATGAAAAGCTTTTTATCTAAAGTTACTTTATATGCTACAATTTTTATACAAGGTAAAAGCTTAGAAACACATAGGTACTAAGGTACCAACCTTCTCTTTCCTCGCCCTGAAAGGTGCTTGTCCCTCAATCATTTCATAGATAAGACAGCCAAAGCTGAACCAATCAGGAGAAAATGTGTACTTTTCATTGTCAATAACTTCCGGTGCTGAAAAAAAATTGTGTATTAACAAAATACATTTTCTCTTTGCAACAATAGCATATTTGCCTAATCATCACAATTATAAAAAACAATGATTACAAATGTTGAATGTAATAGTTATCACCAAAACTGGAGGAGGAGGAGGAGGATTACAAAGAAATACAAACAGCAGCAGACCTACAGGAGGAGGAGGAGGAGATCAAAAAGGCACACCTGAGAAATGTGTTGCTGTGGTCACCTCGTATTTGTATGGCTTTCAAGAAAGGAACACAGTATTGAAATACAAATGGATTGGTAATACAATATTTTTCGTATAGTTCTTACCCATGTAGCCCACCGTGCCCACTCTGCCTCGCACCATCTCTCCCTCAGGAATCTGGACAGCCAAGCCAAGGTCAGATATTCGAACATGTCCATGGTCATCCAATAAGATATTCTCTGGTTTACAATCTCTATATACAATACCCTGTGTGTGTAGGTGTCCCAAACCACACAACACCTGAAAAATAGTTTCAACTACATTATCTATTTATATATGCTTGTTATTTTTACTTTAATAGATTTTTACTGTTGATACTTTGTCATAGGCAAACAGGCAAGGTATGATAAAAATCAAAGCATCTATATACATTAGATCTGTTTCAATACAAGCAATTAATTAAGTAATGTCATAACAAAAATACAGTTAATTCAACATACATTTTCCTTTATCTATCAATCTATCATTTTATATACCAAGCTGACACCCTCCTAAAGAGGCATAGCTGCAACAAGGTGAACACACACACACACACACACACACTATGCATACATACATACTCCTCTCACTTAGTCCCTTGGCCCCTAGAGGAGAGAAGAGCATACAGCCCAACACAGCACGTAGAGTCAATCACACAAATGGGGACGAGGGCATGGGTCTCTTCCAAGACATGGCCTAGTTGGTTTATGCCTGGCAATATATGTGATGCAGACACTATCCCTTCCTGTACTTAATCTGATCCACAGGTCACATCAGATGAGTGGGAACCTCCTCCAAGGATCGTTAAGGTCACATCATTATTCTTACATTTACCATTGCTCTTCACTCACCTCAATCACACACAATCATCCTTCTTTGCTCCACAACATTCCTCTTTCATTCAATGCTCCTTTCACACCATCTATCCATCCCATTTTTAGCCTTCCTTTCAACCTCCCACCTCACATTAGATCCCTTTATTCTCTTCACCAATTGTTCCTCCTCCATTCTCTCTGTATGTACAAACCACATCAACACACACTGCCTTGCTCAACCAGCCAACTTGTATACCAGTTCTCCTTCCCACCTACTGTATTTTTTTGCTTATAAGACGCATTTTTTCCCTAAAAAATACCCATGTATCTTCCAAGACGAATGTTGTAGGTTAGCTTAGGTAGCTATTCAATTCAGCCTCTAATGTGATGTAACCTCAGTACTTATCTGTTACAAGTATTTTGAATACAATAAGACATTCAAATCAACTAATATTGTTAACATGTGAGTAAAAAAATATGTATATGAGTGTATTTACTCATGTCAGCCTGTATCATCTGCTAGCTTTGATGTATCATCTGCTACGTCAACACCATTTAGGATTCTTTGTATACCATAAGTCTTTAAGTGACCTTTAACGAAAAGTAAGGCTGATGAGCAGTGCTGAATGAAGATAATGAATAGTGAGTGTATTCTTGTATGAAAATTACTGTATATTAAGCAAGTTTTGGTGATCTGTTTTCTTATATTTTTTATTATAAATTTCTTTCCAAAATCAGGGTGCGTCTTCCAAAATGCAGCGTCTTATAAGCCAAAAAATATGGTAATTTCTAACCCAGTCCATACACGTTACTCTACACATACTACTCAGACACTTCATCTCAAATACATATAATCTCTTCTCCTCTGCTACCATACTCCATGTTTCAGCCTCATATGGTGCAGTTGGCACAGATATTCCTTCATACAACCTTCTCTTTACATTCATTCCCATCACTCTACAACTAAACACCTTTATTCTTCCCATCACCTTTCCTGCATCACTGATCCTACACTAACTTTGTTTATATTCCTTCACTTACCTCAGCAGCATGAAAAATGGCTCGCTCTTGGTCAAAACCAGGGTCCCCACCCATGTTGTAGATGTGAAACTTGAGGTCACCCCCATTCATTATTGTTAACACCAGACATAGTGAATCCTTGGTCTCATAGGCATACGCTAAGCTAACCTGCAGGAAGAATGCAAATAAACAAATCAAAATGTAAAATAAACAGGGTTCTCACATTGTTATACAAAATGTACACAAAGCAATAAAAGTTTAAAGCAAATCTATTACTATATAAGACTTGTATTTGTTCTAATTACCAGGCTGTTATCCACTAAAAGGGCAGCCAAGACAAGGCACACATAAACACAGCCATCCACCTATACATATACACTTAGCCTTAGCTCTAGGCCCCTAGAGGAAAAGAGAAGTACACTCCCACTCATTCATTCATAATGCCAGGTCAGTCACGCAAATGGGGACAAGGTTGGGGATCGTATCCACAACAGGTTAAATATCAAATGAAATTTAATGCAAAGTATACATATTAACATTACTGAAGAAAAAATATAATAATGGCCCTGCCTCACTCACTCTCCTATTCCAAAACTCATTTGTTTTTTACATTTACCTTGATACAAGCTTTAGAATCCCTATAAAAAGCTTTCACCTGATTCAACAAACTTCCACCCACACCATACATCTTCAATACATTGCTGTCCTATCAACTATGTATATCATATGCTTTCTCAAAATCTGAGAATGCCAGATAAACTTTCCTGCTCTGCACTAATTCTACCTCTGTAATTCTCTTCTCTTACAAACTGGGATAATGATGGCCTATGTCAACTCTTATAGTACCTTTCCTTCTCTACAATTTTCTAACTTGGCCAACCCTCAATACCAACATGATCACCCTAATGGGGAACTTTACTGCATTCAACTAAATCTAATTGCCACCTTAAAAGAGAAGAAGTAATACTTACAACAAATCTGGAATTAATTTTTTGTAGAATTTGTTTTTCTATGAGCACCATTGCTTCACCTTTGCGCTTCTTTATTCTCTTTTTCTCCAACTTTTTGCAAGCGTACATCTTGCCCGTTGCCCTCACCTGACAGGCACATACCTCCCCGAAGCCTCCTTTGCCAAGCACCCGGTACATCCTGAAGGTCTTGTACGTAATAGGTTGACTGTCAAAGCAACAAATGTCATGATTAAACAAGAATCACAATCGAATAATACTTGACTATGTAATTTAGATATTCACATGACACTTTTAAAATTAAAACTATATTCATGTAAAATATGACACACCTACTTTACATACAAATTTAAATTTAAAGCAATTACTATTTTGACAGTAAATGGTTATTTTAGAGATATACCTAACACCACCTTGAAACCTGTCACATCAATGAACAGTTATTAATGAACACCATTCCCTGAATTTGTGGATCAAAAAAAAAATAAAAAATACTTGTCTAAGATTTTGTACTTTCCAAACATTTCTAGAAAAACCACTAACTTGCATATATCAATTTAGTTTCTACAAGGTTTCAAAAACCTAACTTCTTGTAAACACAAAGGAACCAAAAAATTTATACAATAATGTTTAGAGAAAAAAAATCCAGTGTAATATGGTCTCCTCTATCATAATTTAATGTTTCACACAAAAACACATTTACTAAAGCATACCATTCTGTATCCAGCCACTAGTACTAATCGCCAAATTTATACATAGCTAATGGCACCTACTACCAATCTACATGTACTGTATGACACTGCCATGATCATGACAGATGGCACCTCAGTTGTGTAAGTGGCTGATGGTATCACTACTGATACTGAACACAGCGACTGCTGTCCCACCTATTTTGTACACGATGGATAGTAATGTCACTGTTCCTGTATGATTGAGTTTTACATATAAACTAATCCATAATTAAAATTTTAATCAAGGCATTTGAATCTTCTGCATTATAAATATTTTTTATGCTTATAATATCAATGTGCATGAATAATGTACTTTAACAGTTTTCATGATAAAGACTGAAAGTGGATATACTATGATCAAATTTTGAATCATGTGATATACATCTATGGTGGATGTTTTCCATTAAAGCAGCATATAAAAACACTTGTTATTCATAGCTACTCTATGATGATATGGTAATCATAGATTATTACCAGAGAGTGGTATTAAAGAATAGTGATGTGTGTATGTGTCGTTTTACTCACACATTATAACATACAACATGGGCTTCAAAGATGCATTGTAATTAGAATGTTAATGTGAAGTAAGGTCTGCACCTAATGTATGGTTTATTAAAGCTGAGAATGAGTAGCAGAGTAGTAGATTTTATTATTTCAGAGAGTTCAAGCTTGTAAAGAGTTGTAGATTTATATGGTTTGTAATTTTATTAGTTATCAGCTAGTATGGGAAAATATTAAACCTTTATCAAAATTAGGAAATTTATCCAATGCAACCAACAAAAAAATTGTATTTTGAAGTACAAGTGAATAATATTCTTACCTTTCTAGCCACTTCCATTGTAAATATCTATGAAAGTACATGGAAGCCTCAAATTCTTTGAAAGGCTCATTGGCCAGGAAGAGCTTGACTTCTGCTGCACACCCAAGGAAAAGCTCCTTTCCTGCAGCATCCAGGTTTTCCTTACAAGTCACTATTAAGGACTCGTTTAGGATTCCCACTATATGACATGCTGAAGACTAAAATACAACAATATTAGAAGCTGCACAATAAGAGTATTAATATAATGTTTAAACAAGTATCAATATAAAGATTTTTTTTTGTGTGTAGTTGTATTTACTAATATTTTTCAGCAACCTAAATGTCATTAAATATTCTATCTTCCTCATCCTTTTTTATTGATACATTATTATATCCTAACTTATATGTTCATGTGAGTCTCATTCCAGTCTTCCCCATTTCCAATAGATGGCATTTTTTTGCATCAAATTCCATTTCTAATGTCATGCTCCAATCATATATCTTGTTTGTCATTCAGTTACTCTTCGCAATCTTTGTGTTTTCTGATCTTCCTTAGTAATATTGCATAATCTGCAAACAGACTTTTGTAACTGCTTACTACTCCTGTCATCTAATTCACATATACTAAAAACACTATTGATGCCAAAACTGATCCCTGTGGTACTCCACTTTTTACTTCCCTCAATTCTGATTTTTCATCCTTTATCAGTGTTCTCATTTTTCTTACTTTCAGGTTGTCTTCCATCCAGTTTTTTAATGTTTCTTTCAGTCCTCCAATTCAAATATCCATAGTAATCTTCTTGGGCGGAACCTTATCGAAAGCCTTTTTTAAGTCTAAAGACCACCATCCATGTTGTTCTTGTGTTACATTTAACACACATGAGTAAAAACTAAATAAGTTGGCCATGCATGACCCTCCTGTTCTGAATCCAAATTGTCTATCTGTTAATACTCCTTCTTTTTCTAAGTATTGCATCAATTGTTTTTTTGATAACCTTTTCACATCTCTTACAGATTATGTTGGTTAATGACACTGGTCTATGATTAAGTATTTCTTCTTTGTTTCCATTTTTATAAATAGGCATTACATCAGCTCTTTTCCATACTATAGGGACTTTTCCTGTTTTCAGAGAACACTCATAAATTGGCTCAGCTATTTCTTGTCTACACTCCTTTAACATGTATCTTCATACCCCATCTGATCCTAATGCTTTCCTCTCATCCTGCTGCAAAAATGCTACCACCACACTCCCTGTGGGTTGTATAAGGCGAGCAAATGGGATGGAGTGAAGGGTCTGAAAAACTCCTCCTCTGTATTCTCTCTAGGTAAAAACACGGTGCAGAAGGGAAGGGGAGAGTACTCATCAACATGAGAACAAGACAATTTTATATTTTTTTTTAAATACTAAGATGCAAAGGAAAAGTGTTAAGAATACAGAAGTTATCCTAATTATAAAGCCACAAGTGGGCAAGCTGCTAAGGTAAATGGAGAGGGATTCCCAGTGAAGCAATGGAGGTGTATTTCCCAAGTGGAGCAGAATGGAAGGGGATTCCCCAATGGAGCAGTAAGTAATGACCAGTGTAGAATTAAGGGGATAAATGAACTATAGAAAGCATCACATCCATGGGGTTGACTGAGATAACCTAATAAGATAATATGATAGACAATGTGGATTCATCAATAGCAATCTAAAGGTCAGGGTTGCAATTATATGGGATGAGTTGCTGAGAGTAAAGCCATCAGTATATATATACATACATATATTCTTTTTTAATTAATGAGTAGGGCACCAGTGTTGGTGCATAACACTCACATCACTCACACTACCACACACACACACAGGAGGATAGGATTTCCA
Organism: Metacarcinus magister; assembly: GCA_029783475.1. Classification (NCBI taxonomy): domain Eukaryota; kingdom Metazoa; phylum Arthropoda; class Malacostraca; order Decapoda; family Cancridae; genus Metacarcinus; species Metacarcinus magister. Next base: position 6,744,076 of record JAPQNM010000040.1, read on the forward strand.
GCCTTCCACTCCTGCCGGGATTGCAAGGTCACAAACCCTCGGCTTACTCCCGTATCTATTTTACTGCTAGGTGAGCAGGGGTTACAGCATTTGAAAAGACAAACCCATTTTGTCTTCACCCGCCTGGGATTCGAACCCAGTACATCTCGGTTGTGAGCCGAGGGTGCTAACCATTACACCACCGGGCCTTGGGATAACATGATTATGGGAAGAAATAACTGGACTGCTAAGGATTACATGCAGAAGGAAAACAGTAGTCAAACTATAAACAGTGAGCTAGTGACATGCATGGCCAATTCATATAAAAGTAATAGAAAACTTTGAAATAATTTATATAACAATGCTTAATGAACTGTATCAAAAATAATTTTTCATGTTTGTCCTTGGATCACTATTATAAATCAATATATCTAATAATCTACCACAAAGTATAGATTTACTAGGAATCACTTCTTTTATGTTTGGTAAGAAAATGCAACTTTTGAATAACTATCACATGAAAGAGAAGCATACAAAAGAAAGGTATCAGAAAGGTTTTTCACTTTGAACTTACAGTTCTTTGAAGATATTTGTTGAAGATGGTATGTGCCACCACATGTCTCTTTTCATCAACCTCAACTTGATACCTTTCCTGAGAATAAAGCAAATAATAAATACACTCATATATGAACCAAAAACACTCATATATATATATATATATATATATATATATATATATATATATATATATATATATATATAAATATATATATATATATATATATATATATATATATATATATATATATATATAAAATGAGAATAAATATATTCAATCAACAGTATATCCATGACAGAATTAACTCATTAACTTTTATGATGGATACAATAAATCACATTACTTACAACTTCATCTAGGAAAATATTGTACTTATGGTACACAGGTTTTACTATTTCACAAAAGTGTCGAAACAACAATCTCCCTATAGGCTGCTGATCCACTACATAGCTGTATCTTACATCTGAAATATATAATGGATAAGATAAGAAAAGAAAAAAAATAAGATATACGAACTTATAATAAATATCATAAAAAACAATTGTAAGCCATATTGCAATATAAGCATTTCTTAAATAATTTTTTTCTTTGCAGATAAGTCTATGAGCAATCCAGAACATTCTACACAAATTTAAAACAACTATGTGACTGGAAGGGAATCCAAAAATATTCGTCAGCAAGAATATAAATAGTAACAACCATATACTTTTATTTTAATAATTAGGGAGAAAAGTTACACACTTACCTATTTTGCTTTTTAAATCTAGACATTGTGATATATGTGGGAATTGTAGTAGTCTTCTCCATTTTTTACTCTTTCCTTTATTGCTGTCTGAACCACCTGAAATGAGAAAAATCATATTGAAAGTAGCTAGCAACAGAAACAAACAGCAGGAAAAATAACTTTACACATTTCTTTTCATGTAACATATACTACATATGTACATATACTATATATGTACATATACTTCATATGTACAGGCCATAAAGGCAATGAGCATTCAACATGTCAACAGTGACAGCCCTCTTTATGGTAATGACAACCTAGATAAGTCTGTCATGAATATGTAGCTATTACGTATGTTTCCTCTGCACTGCCTGCATCACTCACTTTATATGAAATAGTTACCAAATAAAACAAACTGCCTGATATGTGTTCTATTATTACTTTTCTTAATCTCAAAACATAAAAACGCGTAACACTCTTCTACATAGAAATAATCCATTGTAAAAAGCTCTCTTCCTTTAATTCATTAATATCAAATACTATATACATTAAAACTGACACTACAAATATTATTCATATTAACTATCTCTCTCCCTTCCATTCCCCCATTTATATGCTGTATTGTTATGATCATGAGTAGCCATGTTTCAGCCTAAATGTACAAATGTTTCTTTAAACAGTCATACAAGCAAACTGAAAATATAACAATGTATAATGCATAAACTGGGATTAGTTGCTCTCACAAAATCATAATGAAAATATTATTTTGAAAGATGCATTTAGTAAACAACTACACATCATAAACAGCAACAAAAATTAACCCTAGACAGGATACATGTCCTTTCTATGGCTATAGCTAAGGTCATACTCAGCCAGTACCAGCCTCCGTGATAACAGTGTACTCAACCTCCTTGAAAACAATAGATGATGAAGCCTATAATGTCTAGAAAAATTAACAGCTTAGGCAGGAACAACAAAAATACTATACTAAGTTAGAATAAGAATGTTTTAAGCACTGAATGGCTTGTTCTATTTTCTTTAAGTAAATATTTTGTTGCCTTGAATCCTCTCTGATATTTACTCTGCAATGCAAAAAAAAAATGTAATTGATGCTAATTTACGTATGTCATCTACAAAATGCCGTTGTACTACAAGTGGTAGTGCTTGTATTTTTAAGTAATAAAATCAATGATTAACAAGAAAAAGCAATCTTCCCTTGTATGTGTACCCAGCTCAACAGATAACATCATTATGAAAGACAGCTAAATCACATTATGGTAGTTTGCTCCTTCTACTAGTTTACTAAACCATGGAAGTAGTGACACATCCATAAAAAAAAACAAGCAATGTATGTACATGTAAAGGTTATATCAATACAGTGTGCTTTCCCATTATTAACTATGAACATATATGTAGTACACAGTTTCACTGCAAAAAAAAATAAATAAATATTGGGTCATTATAAATTGGAGCATAAATCTTACTTGCAACAATGCTCAATATTCTTTTTTTTTTTATGTTCTACACATTGTTTAAAAGCTATAACTATTAAGAATCAGAAGTCACTCTATGGGTGAAGTTAATGATAATTTTCAGGTAATCTTTACTTGCATCACCCACCATCTACAGATTTGTGCATGGATGTCTTAGTTTTGCTGGTGATATATTACATGGCTTGTACATTTAAGTTTAGGTTCCCTTATATTATAAAACCAATGCAACAGGTCCCATGTGTATCCCAAGCATATTTTTCTATACATAATGATGGACCGATGCTCTGTAACCGTCAGATTCCTGTGACAGGCTGATTATATTCCAACATCTCACCCTGTACCAGGGCACTAATTTAGGCTTACCATAGATAGCACAACCATATGCTATGAAAATTATTACTTAATATTCTAGCATTCCATAAACAAGTCACAACCAATATTTACAAAGCACAAAGCCCATTTCCTTGCAAAGCACTACATGCATTACTACGGAAAGACTTCCAACTTATCTCTTTCATCAAATAAAAAATAAGTTACTGGCAACTAGTAAAGTTCATCTTTGATTTTTTTTACTTCCAGATTATATGTCTAGACAGTATTCCTAATAAACTGAGCCACATCTTACATGGAGTTTCTTTTCAGGTATTATTTTAAAATTTCTGATCAAGTAGACACCTTTCATAATTTCAGCCTAACTTGACCATGAATTCCACCACATTTAATATGGTGAACTTAATGCCTAGAAAATTCATATTTTTGAAAAAGCTGCTAAAAATGCCAGTTTCCGTACCCGATACTACCACAGCAACACACCTTGCTGCCCCACTACTCTCTTCACGTCACCGTGCCACACTCACTTGTCACAGCCTTTCACGTGCACAGCCATGGTTAGGGTGTGTCTCCCGAGGCTACAGCAACCTAGCATGGGCAGGACAAGCTTGACAGGGCCTTGGTGACCCTGGGTGAGATCCTGCCGCCAATCCTAGACAATTTCCGCTGCCTGATGCTACTGCTTAATTGGCGGCGTTTCTATTACATGCTCCTCTTAGGGATAGTGGAAATCAATCTAGAAAGTACTGTGATTTACCATTTAATGCATTGTGTGTCACTTTTTTTCAGAACCATTCAACGTAAGGGAACATGATCAAATTACTGGCAGTGCAGCGACTTAAGGCTCGGCGGACGTAACAGTATCAGTGACATTACTACCTTCCCATACACCTCCTTACCTTCCCGTGCTTTCAGGTACACTGTGTTGGCGACAATGTTTTCTAATTCCATCAGTTCCAGTTTGACAGTTTATGACCACCTCGGGCCAGTGTTGACCCTGAGCCATTCAAGCCAAGACGCGACACAGGGCGGGGTGCTCCGGGGGAATATGGCGTGCACTCCACGCATGCCAACACTACCGATCTTCCTTCGCTCTACCTCTCGTCTCACTGGCTCCCCTTGCTCGCTGCTCTCTGCAGTCCCCACACAGGAATAACAGGAATGGCAAACAGCGCTGGCAATTATTTTATCATATGCGATAAGGCCATATTATTTATTGGCATTGCAAACTAAGGCTGAACCATGTATCATGCATATTACATTCGACCTCCCACACTAGTATAACTCATGTTTGGAGTATATTAAACCTATATAATCTCTATTACATATTTTCAATGTTGCAACTTTGCTTATGTAAAATGTACGAATAAAATAAATAAATGCCGAAATGTGGTGTATTTGGTCGATAGATAGATTGTACACAGCACAGTCTTTATAATCATTATTGAATGTTCAAGCAAATATTTTCAATTAAAATCTATTACAGAGGAATCTCGCATATAGAAATATCATTATATTAAATTATTCAAATCAATAATATCTTTAACAGGATAGGAATAGACTCCTTGTGGTTGGCAAACCTGAGGTGCCAAAGAGTCGATACCTACAGCAAGACTCGGCCTGGAAAATAGTAAAGCAGATACAGGCCGCAAATGCTCTCTTATGAATAATCCCACTTAACTCAGTTTGCAACATATTTCACATTTATTTGCTCACATGTTTAAACATTCATTTCTCGCAAAAAAAGGACTCCGTGAGGGCTGAAAATGATGACCTCGATTGGACAGAAAATGGAGATATTAAATTGCTACAAGAGAGTTTCGGTACAAACCTATAAATAATTAAAATTATTACAATTCTACGAATCCATAGCTAATGTCACGAATAATGTTCCTTATAATAAAATCAATTAACCTCCTTCAACTAAGAAATTCACAAGTACTGAAATGTGGAGGGAAAACCAAGCATCACCTAATACCAGTTCAGTCTACGTGAGCGGCCGTGGCCCTAGCGGCGTGTCAAGAGGTTCATTCATGATCGCTTGATAAACAATTGTGATGAACGCATCTACTCAGCACCGTGCCGAAGCGGAGATAGTCGCCCTCGCCTTCTTTCCCAAGTCTGCCCGTTCATCTGACGACATTCGCTGCCAGGGCTCATACAGGACGATGGCCTGGCGCATGTCTCCCTTGCTATAAGGCTCCGTTTAGAGTTTTGTGCTAGTTTGGTTAGGGTAAAAAAAATTTTAAATAATGAAAAAGTTAGTTCTAAAGCATGCTTTACAAAATATAAATGTACTTATGTGGCTGCATATTCCTGCGCTCAAGATTTAGATATAGTATCGCAGCTAGAATTGTTGCATGGGACGGGGTTGGGGGAGCAAAGTAGCTTCTTTGTTTAACTTAGCAGTGCATCCTGGTTCAAAATTTCCTAAAGAATTGGGAGGGCTAAAGTTACCTCCCGTCCCATGCACAAATATGTAACAATGTTACATTGTTAATTACAATATAGTGGCAATAAAACATAAAAAATCTAAACATGTTACAAAGAATGAGACAAAAAAATCGTAAACGCATCTACTTATATTCAGTATCAAATGAATAAACTCTTCCCGCTTCTTGCACAATGCCTAAGTTGGAGAATCTGGACAAAACCATCCTTGAGGCGAATAGCTCAATACTGGCAACAGCCCGAGAGCAGGCAGCGTCCCGTCTGGCCGTATTAAATCATCCCGGTGAAAGAGTGAATGCTGAACGTGAGC
>JAPQNM010000040.1:6754924-6764924 GCA_029783475.1 Metacarcinus magister
TATAGTTCTAATAGGGTTAACGAGAGCGCTACCTCTCTCACCAAGTCAAGCTACGAGCTGAACTCTGTATCACAGAGCCACCTGGCCCCTAGACCCTTCACTCCGTCAATTTTTCGAACCACATGTAATGTTTTTTTTGTTCTTACCAAATTAACATCTAGCATGTGTAAGAAAGCAAAAAGTGTTCATAAAATAATATCATATATGTCCCTTTAGATCTGGTAATGTTGTAAAACTATATATTTAGCACATTTGGTCAAATCATTCCAATCTTCAGAGTATTTTCATATGGAATAAAGAAGGAGGGATCTACTTTATACTTAGCAAACTGCTGGTGGATGTGCTTTCATTTTTATTTCAATGTGCCTAACATTTACACTTGATATCTAATCAAGATCTAAAAGTATCTTAAAATATAAATATATTTCATATAGTTCCTTACTAAAGATATATTGTAGGTGCTTTTGAAATTATGATCAGAATTAAGAGAAGAACTAAGGAGAAGTCCAAGATGGCTACACAATTACTGTGTAGGAAAATTATGGGACTAAAATGAGAACCAATATACACATGATGTAAATAACACCTTTAAGTATAGCAAAACATATCATGAAGACCATGCTCTTAAAACTTGAGAAACATTTTCCAAAGAAACCAAATACTATAGTATAATATACAATACTATAACTGCTGCACCTCAAACACACAGTAGGTCCATCTACCTATTCAGTTAAACTGCATTCATTATTACAAATTCATGTGAGCCCCACTGTGACCGAAGATCAAAAAACATAGGAGTTATAAAAGGAACATGCCACCCTGTAAATAAATACATATCAAGATACACTTTTAGTTTCCACAGATGGTGAGGAAAAAGTGCAAAGTTAAAGAACCACATAGATGCACGGATAGTGCAAGACTATGGAGATGTGAAAGGATCTGTTTGCTACTGTGACTAGCAATGAACTTGTGTGTGGAAAGATGGATAGACTTGTGTGGTGTTGATGGGAATGGTTTAACGTTTGGACTTCTTCTTCTGTTTGCGCCGTTGCTCCTCCTCCTCTTCCTCATAGGTTGGAGAGTAGAGAGGGGACGTAGGACTGTAGCCAGGTGTGGTAGGACTGTAGGTAGGGCTGGTTGGGGAGTACTTAGGGCTGCTAGGGCTGTATGTTGGAGAGGTTGGGGAATATTTGGGGCTAGATGGGCTGTACTGGGGACTGGACGGACTATAGGTAGGAGAAGTGGGAGAGTACTTGGGGGAAGAGGGTGAGTAATTGGGTGAGGTTGGGGAATACTTGGGGGAGGATGGGGAGTATGAAGGGGAGGTTGGGGAATAAGTGGGACTGGTAGGGGAGTATTTGGGTGAGGTGGGTGAGTATGATGGTGATCCTGGTGAATAAGTGGGGCTTGTGGGAGAGTAGTTAGGGCTAGTGGGGGAGTATTTAGGGGAAGATGGAGAGTAGGATGGGGAGGCTGGAGAGTACTGAGGAGATGTAGGTGAATAAGAGGGACTGGTTGGAGAGTAGGACGGGCTTGTAGGGGAGTAACCAGGTGATGATGGGGAATAGTTGGGGGCATAACTGGGTGATGTGGGAGAGTAAGAGGGGCTGGTTGGTGAATATGAGGGTGATGTTGGGGAATAGGATGGGGATGTAGGAGAGTAAGATGGGGATGTGGGGCTGTAGCTGGGTGAAGTTGGAGAATAGGATGGACTGGTTGGGGAGTAGGAAGGCGAAGTGGGTGAATAAGATGGAGAAGTTGGAGAGTATGAAGGGGAGGTGGGGCTGTAGGAAGGTGAGGTGGGAGAGTAGGAAGGAGAAGTTGGGGAGTATGAAGGGGAGGTGGGACTGTATGATGGGGAGGTGGGAGAATAAGATGGACTGGTAGGGGAGTACTGTGGGGATGTTGGTGAGTACTGAGGACTAGTGGGACTGTACGTTGGGGATGTTGGGGAGTACCCTGGAGAGGCTGGTGTCATGGTAGGGGAGGTAGGCTGATAGGCAGGGGAAGAGGGTGAATAGGAGGGAGACAGAGGGGCAGGACTTGGGTAGTAAGGGCTTACACCTCCAGGGGACCCAGGACTACCAGGCTGGGGAGACCAGGCAGGGGAATAGCCAGGTGACAACCCTGTGGTTTCACTTGCTGCAGCAGGGGAGAAGGATGGGCCACCAGGAGTCATGCCACTGCCCACACCAGGAGTCCAGGCACCATATGGAGACATGGAAGGCGTGGCACCCGAGGCCCAAGGAGTCTGAGCGGGAGTCATGCCGGAAGTTGGCGATGCAGCACCAAAGATGCCACCACCCATCATCATGCCAGACCCAGGCATGGGAATTTCCATACCCAACTTGCATTTGCCATCATCCAGCACCAAATCAAAGGACCCAGTGCCTATCTTTGGCAGCTGCCCCAGCATGATGTTCTCAGACACACCTCGAATGGGATCCACCTCAGCACAGGAAGCAGCCTCCATCAGCACATCTACAGATTCTTCAAAGGAACATTTCATGAGAGCCCCCGTGTCCTGTCGATTGATGCCATGACGGGTGATAGCCATGAGATGACCTTTGCTGGTCATCACATCACACAGCAGGGCAAGATGCCGGTAGTTCACGTACAGACCATAGAACATTAGCACAGCATTCATTTCCTTCTCAATACATTTCCTGACAGCCTCAATCCCTAACACTTCAAACACTTCCAGGATGTCATTGGATGTGGTTCGCACGGGGTCTACATCTCGTTCTGAAAGGACCTTCATGAGGGCAGTGCCGTCAGTTTCCAGAAGCCACTCAGCAATGGCTTTGAATTCTCCCTGATCATTGATGACGATGCGCTTCTTTTCATCAGTCTGTGGCAAGTGCATGTAAACCTTGGCGATGGCCTCAATGCCCTGCAGAGTTAAGTCATTCAACATATTGGCCTCAATACATCGCAGGAAGGTGTCATCTTCCATCTTGTCCACCTGCAAAAAATAAGTAGATACCTCTAATGATGTGCAAATGGTTATATGGTTATTTAATTAAGCAACCAATTTTGCTAGGGCAATTTTCACAAAAGCTATTCAATAATGAAAATATCTCTCATCTATCTATATACCAGGCTGTTATCCCCTAAAGGGGGTATCCAAGACCAGGCATGCCAGAGTTCATGGAGACATAACTCTCTCACCCCCTCTGCACCATTTTTTTTTGTAGGAGAATATATAGAGGAGGGGCTTCCCAAACATCTCACTTCATCCCTTTGGTTCAGTTTTCACAACCCGTAGGGAATAGAGTGGTAGTATTCTTAGTGTCCCCACCAGAGGGCTCAGCTTACTTACAATGTTACAATACTTAGCTATATGACAAGTGAAATGGACTGCAGAAATTAAAACATATCTAAAAACTAAAACTTTTCAGGATGTTGTTAAAGGCATAGGAAAATGAGAAAGTATATGTATAGTGTTGTAGTATCATAAATACCTCCCACAAAATACACTACTTACCTGCTCCTCAGCATCGTCTCCCAGCTTGTCATCACCCACAATGATACGAATTCGAAGTACAAGTTTCTCTGCATTGTCATCATTGAAGATGCAGTTTAAATCATCTCCAAATCCAGAGTTGATCTTCTGAGAAATCTGTTCCATGGTCAGTTTCTTGTCTGCAAAAACCACATATTTGAAACACTTCACAATTTTGATTCCCATACCTACAAAGCCACATTGAAAACATGATTTCCATATTGCATACAGGGACTACTTGACTCAAATTATATAAAAATTACATATTACTGAACAGAAATTATGTCTATGCTAATATGAAAAATACTTTAATTGGTCAAATAATTGCTAAATCAATCTGACACAAAACATAAGCAAATCTTAAGTCCTTACATAATTCACAATCAAATTGCATCGATTTTTAAGTGACCTGAAAAAGCAACAGCTGAAACAAACCTGTCATCTTTTTCCTGTCCAATTCAATACGGAGGAGCCAAGGTGATATTCTGGACACATCAAAGTCAGGCATCTCATAATACACATTGACAAACTCCTGATCCTCAGTAATGCAAGTGTTCTGGGGATCTGGATCATAGTAGATGGCAGTGTTTGATGTTACCTGTAAACAACAGTATAAGAGTACCTTTTTTTTTCTTCTTCAAAATAAACTTATAACTCCAATTCAACCATTAATTTCACTGACAAACAAATTTCCTATTAATATAATAATGGCAAACAAATTTCCTATTATAATATCAATGACAAACAAATTTCTTATTAATATAATTGGCAGAGATGTTCCTCCGATTATGGTGCAAATAACCAGAGGTAATCAGCCTTATATTCAGCTTTCTCCAATAAAATAAAAATGAGGCTTAGTGTATGAAAGGACAATTACACAGGCTCAAGCTAAAACAATTAAACTTATTCACTATTGCAGCCCCCATCACAGGACCAATTTATATATATATATATATATATATATATATATATATATATATATATATATATATATATATATATATATATATATAGACACACACATACACCAGGCTACTATACACTTACCTTACGCAGAGTGGTATGCTCCAGGCGACACAGTACATTCTTGGCCTTCTCAGCATCCCTGGCTGAGGCACCCACCAAGAACACAGTCAGGGAGGGAGCTTTGGGTTTCTTGCTGATATTGATGATTTCCTTCAGCCTGGGCACACCAAGTGTTACGTTCTTGGATGACACACCAGCGAAATGGAAAGTGTTCAATGTCATCTGAGTGGCTGGTTCACCAAGAGACTGAGCTGCTAAGGCACCCACCATTTCTCCAGGGGCAGCCTAGTGCAAAAAAAATTGAAAGGAGAAAAGTTAGTAAATACTGTGATGACCTACAATACTAATAATCTCTAAAGTCAATTTGATCATATTAATTTCCAAATCTATAAATTCACCATACACTTGCCTCTCTTTTGCTTACATTCTCAAATATCATACACATATTGAAGATCCAATTTAAATAACCTTACCTCATCTTAAAACCTCTCTGTTTCTCATTAATTTTGTATCTAAGAGGCTAGTGACATGTAGTGTGATTATTCTGGTAATAATAATATCCAAGATAGTCAGAAATGAAAATGTAAAAGAAACTGTACTGTAGTATAGTAAAACTTACAATTGCTTGATGGAACCTTGTTTCAATTTCACCAACCAGCCAATTAAATGACTCAGTTGTCAGCTTGTAACTTTCAGCAACTTTCTTGGTACATAACGTTGATCGCACCAAACACTGGAAGCAGAACGTGGCATTTTCGTTGGCCTGTAAGCTGATTCTGTCATCTCCAGCCACAATGTTGCACTTGGCTAACATCTCGGTCACTCCCTCCACGACTCTGACAGGGGACAGGTCTGTGGGGGTGCGCTTGTTGATGTGGAAGATCTTCTGCACATTCCAAATCATTCGCTCCAAGTTACAAGGAAGTACCACCTGTGGAGTAGCATGGGTAATTAATCACTTGATAGCATATGATACTTTACATCATTGAGGGATTAAATAGCCATCCATATAAAGATAAAATATAACTTATAGCTTGGAGATAAATGGTATTCACAAGTTATTTTTTGAAACTCAAGCTTTACTGCAACCATTTACTTACCTTAGTGTCTCCTTTAGTGAACACTTGCCGAAGCCCATTTCTGTCTTCCTGAAGCTTCTGCCATTCCCCTTCCAGAATGCTGATGGCTTCAGGTGATCCTATCAGTTCCCGCACAACATCTTCATTAAACAATCTCCGGAGATACCTCTCATTTGTAACATCAAAGCGGTAGTTTTCTTCAAACCGCCGATTAGACTGCTTGACAGTGGGCATCTTTTGGAACTCTACATATTCACCAGCCAGACCATCCTCTCCATACCTGAGCTGAATCACCTGACTCACACTGTTCCTCACAGTTCCATCATAGTTTACCATCACACTTTCCATAGCCTTAATCAGTCGTCGCTGGATGTAGCCTGTTTCTGCAGTCTTTACAGCAGTATCAATGAGACCCTCACGACCTCCCATGGCATGGAAGTAGAACTCTGAAGGTGTCAATCCGGCAAGGTAAGAGTTCTCCACAAAGCCCCTGGATTCAGGACCATAATCATCTTTAATGAAGTGAGGGAGGGTCCTTTTTCTGAAGCCAAAAGGAATACGTTTACCTTCTACATTCTGTTGTCCCACACAGGCAATAACCTGAGAAATATTAATGTTGGATCCCTTTGATCCTGACACCACCATAGCCTTCAGGTTATTGTACTCAGTCAATGACTTTTTGGCTGATCCACCAGTCTTGTCTCGAGCATCGTTCAGTATACGATTCACCTGGTTCTCGAAGGTCTGCCTCAAGGTGTTACCTGGTGTAGGTTCCAGCTCATCGTTGTGAGCCTTGTGGATCACCTCTATCACGTCTTCCTTGGCCTTGCGAATTGTCTCCTGGATGACCTTATATGTGTTAGGATCAGAAATGGTATCACCAATACCAATGCTCATGCCTTCCAGCAACAGCCAATTATTGATCACAGTCTGAATGTTGCCATAGAACCTCCCAGCAATTTCATGTCCCAACTCCATCCAAGCAACGTGCAACATAGATCCAGATGAGGCTCCAAGGGTTTTCTTGCACAATATACCCATGATCAGCTCTCCATGCTCTACCAGCACCTGGAAGAACCATGTAAATATGGTATAGAATATGCATTTGCTGTAACAGATTAAATCCACACAAAAGAAAGGTCTATCTATCTATCTACTATATACCTGGCTTATATCATCCTTAAGGAGGGATAGCTATGACAAGGCATCTTCAGGGTTCAGGGAGATTTCAATCACCCTTCCCCATCTATGCCTTGTCTCATAGCAGGAAGGAACAACACAGAGGAAGGGCTCCCCAGGCCCCTCGCTCCATCCCTATTAGATGCCTTATACAACGCGCGTGGAATGCAGTGGCAGTATTTCATAAACCTGGCCACTGATGTGCAACCAGGCCATGTCCCTTTACCTCAAGGAAATTTTGTTTGACTAGACATTAAAATATCACAAGCAATACATTTTTTTATTATTCCTCATGAATTGAAATTTTTTTAAAGTGGGTCTCCTCTATAGGAATAAATTCACAAGAATGGAAAATGTACAAATGAAGCCTTTAAATACATGTTACCTATCAAAATCTATATCGTAACACTAGTTTCACATCTTACCTTTGTGTCACCAGGAGAAATCCACTCATAAGGCCCATCATCCTCATCATCAGGATGAGTAGAATGAGTTTTAATAAGATTGAGGTTTCCAGGAATGATAAGTGAGAAAAGTTGCTTTCCTGTCCACAAAGGTTTGGGTTTGAGGATGGCTGGTTGAGGCATACGGCCATCCCAGATGGGCAGGAACATCAGCAAATTCATCATCTCAGACTATGCAATATGAAAAGAGTAATTATCATTAGGAACATGGTAATACTGTAAATCTGACAGCCATAATACATGATGTGGTGCACATTTTAGTACTTGCCCTATTGCAGACATACCTTTTCCAGGAAAACATCCCTCTTGGTCATCTTTCTGACAGCAGTGAGTGTGTCTTGCACAATACCCATGACTGGCTTGTTGGCCTGAGGAGTGATAATCATCCTTGGTGTCACATGGAGATTTTCTATTTCTGCCCTGGTCTCCATGCTCTGTGGCACGTGGAGGTTCATCTCATCTCCGTCAAAGTCAGCATTGTAGGGTGATGTTACAGACAAGTTCATACGGAAAGTTGACCATGGCAGGACCTAAAAACAGCCAATGTTATTATTCTTCAACACTATTGCATTGCATGTAGGTGCTATCACAATTTTAATAATATAATTCAAAACATGAAAGTTTACTGGACTTAAGAATTCCTATCATAAAAATCTATCAATCTATATACCAGGCAAGACAAGGCATGCATACACACATCCATGCACACATTCATATACACTCCTCTCACTTAGTCCCTAGGCCACCAGGGAAGGGAAGTGCACCCTACCAACACTGTGTCAGGTAAGTCACATATAAGGTCTTCTGCATTCTTCCCAACACCTTTCCTACATAATTGACCCTAGACCACTTCTGTTTCTATTCCTCCATCTACAGTAATCACGGAGTCTAAATATTCAAAACATTCCCTCTCCTTGACTAGTTCACCATTTAGTGCAACATTCATCCTTCCTTCAGCACCTTAAAAATATCTCACCTTAACCCTGTGGCCCATCATGGACATTTTATGCAGTGTAGGTTGACGGTTGAAAATAACAAGGTCTCCATCAGTTATGTGTCGTTCAACCTTGTAACCACACTGCAGATGAAGGTCTGATGGCTTGGGGTGATAACGGAGATCAATGCGCGCTCCGTTGTCACGTACAATGTATTTGGCACCAGGGTACTGATTATTACCACGCTTCACTAACTCCATCATTCTGGAATAAGTAGCAGGGATGTCACATCAAATCAAACCCATGTACCATTTCCCCACTATGGCCTATTTATCTAAAGAAGAAGAAGAAGAAAGAGAGAGAGAGAGAGAGAGAGAGAGAGAGAGAGAGAGAGAGAGAGAGAGAGAGAGAGAGAGAGAGAGAGAGAGAGAGAGAGAGAGAGAGAGAGAGACTTGCTAAATCAAACTGTATTTATATATGTTAAATGGATTTCATGTATTTCCCAACATGCAAGACAAAGTCAAGTTATAGAAGCTTAACTATTGTAAAAAAAATTTTCATACTGTCTGAGAACTTCAAAAGCTGTAGATAAGCTTTCCATGCATGTGGCATTTAGCCCCCTCCCCCATTACTACAAGTGATAAACAAATAATGATTAATTTTTCTCCTTCACATTCATTAAATACTTACTTATATTATACTTTATTATACTTACTTGGTCATGTTGAATGGTGTTACAATTTCTGGGTATGTGAGATTTTGGGCAATGGAACGTGGCACCCCAACTTGGTCAATGCGCAGGTTGGGATCAGCTGTAATGACAGTACGTGCAGAGAAGTCCACACGCTTCCCCATAAGGTTACCACGGATCCTCCCTTCTTTCCCTTTCAGGCGGGCTTTGATGGCCTTTAAGGGCCTGCCTGACTTCTGTAGTGCCCTTGGCATTCCAGGCATATCATTGTCTGTCAGTGTGGCTACATGGAATTGCAGCATCTTTAGATTCTCTACTATGATGTGGGCAGCAGCACCAGCCTGTTCATTGCGAATAAGCTCATTGTTAGCCTTGATAATGTCAGCTAGCTTGTGTGTGAGATCATCCTGATTGCGGGCAGACCCATGCATCACCACAGCTGGGCGCACGGGCAGTGGAGGCACTGGCAGAACAGTCATGATCATCCAGTCTGGACGAGCATACTTGGGATCCATGCCCAGTAGGTAGCATTCCTCATCTGGTGGATAGTGGTGGACATCTGTTACTTTGCCTCTTTTCTTAGGTACAATGAATACCACATGGCTTGTCATCTGTCATCCAGTTTAAACATAGATACCTATCTTTCCTTATCAATTTTACTTTACTCAAAATATATAAGACCATATACATAACCATTTAAGCACATTTGTAACTAAAAAGTATAGACATGTTGACATATGGTGTTAGTGTTTAAAAAAAACTGGAGCAACAAAAAGAAATCACTGCACTATATTTAAACATTAGCTTATATTTCACAACTTTCATGCAAAAATGTTCAAATACATAATGGAAAAAACTACTTAGGTTAGTAATCAGATAAATTGAATAACTATATGATGAATCATTAATAAACTATATGTTAAAGAAATATTCATGTTAGTACTCACTGCCTAGTTTTCTTTACTAAAATGATGAATGCTTAAGACACTGCTTACATTTTCCTTAACTAGAATAATGAATGCCAAAGTATCGTTAAGCATCATCAAATAAATGTAACAAAAGCATATATGATAGCATTATAAACAACACTGTCATTGTGAGCCACAAGGCTGGCCAGCTGA
>JAPQNM010000040.1:6769924-6897424 GCA_029783475.1 Metacarcinus magister
AAACTTTTTGCATTGCTCATGGCTCGACACAAAGCACAGCATGAGTACAAACTGCCCATATATGCATTTATTCAAACAGCAGCTCTAACTTCTGAGACAGAGGAATTTCTGTGACGTAAACTTTTGAGACACTCCACAGCATAAATCATTAGATGCAATATGAGTTTGTGTGTGGAACTCTGGGTATATGGTTGACGTGCATTTGCTGGAGTCGTTACAGAAGCAATGAACCAAGAAAGTTGTTGGCCTTGAGAACTTGAGTTATGATTATTGCCTCAATACTCTGAATTTCTTTATTCTTAGAAATCATTTACTGATTTCAGACCTTATACACAATTGGAAAATTTTCTTTGGCAATTATTTTATTAATACCGCACCAGTGATTACATAGCCAGCATTCTTAAGATAATAGATTCTAAGGATATTTAGCTGACACTGGTCACAAAGTTTTCTCTTTCTCTCTGAAAAGTAAATAGGTACCATCATTGAAACCTTCATATCTCAGCTAGTCTTTCCCTCTATACCATTCCAATGTTCATTTCTCACTCATTCTCCTTACTCACAAATACTCACAGATGATCTTCTAGGAGAGACTTACGCCTGTGGCTCCAGTTTTAAATCCCCAATACTTTCTAACCTATGGTCATGTGTGGTTGTGGACACTATCCATTATCCATTTGTCCAAAACTATTATTAGTTGTAATAATGTTGAGCGACCTGAGATAAACCCATACTGTGCCTTGCTGAATAATTTGAATTGTTTCATGTGCCATTATCTCTTCCCGAAGAATAGATTCTATTATTTTGCAGATGACATTTGTGAGAATTACTGGCCTGTAATTTACTGGCTCACTTTTATCTTTCTAGTAAATAGCTGTCACAAAAGCAATTCTCCAGTCTTCTGGCACCTGTCTTTCACTGAATGAACTTGTAAAGATAATTATTAGAGGTTCAAGTAGTTCTTCCAATAATTCTTTGATTATTCATGGGTGCAGCTCGTTGGGGCCTGGTGACATTCCTTTTCAATTTCATAATTATTTATTTTAATCGTTCCTTGGTAAATGCAGGGTATCCAAGTGTAGGGACATCTTTCCTGTCCGCAGCTACACGTAGCTACAGCGTGTGCCCCACTTTACCTGTTTATTAGATAATAGGTCAAGGGTATTGCCTGTTCCACCTCCTTTGATTCTTTATGTGTTGGGTCAGGTAGCAATCACGTACTTTATCGTCCCATATTGGAGGTTAAATTCATCCAATTGATATGTGGGAAATCAAAATCTCCCACTATCACCTTATATTTTTCACTTTTGTCATTGAACTCTTGAAACAGTTTAAATAAATCCGTTATTGTCATCCTCACTAACGAGACTCCTGTATACTGAGTAGAAAAACAGATTGTCAGTACTTCCACAAGACACCTCTATGCAGCAGTACTCACAGTACCTTGAGTTCAAGTCCACTATTTTATATTTGATCCCTTTCTTGGCATAGCCTCTACCTTCTTGATTACTTAGGTTATACGCAATAGTTTCATAATCATCTAGTTTGTATCTTATATCTACTGTACAGATCTACATAGCTAAACATAACATTTAACTTGTTTATACTATTTACAATATGATCCACAACCTTTAGTTTCCTCCCTGTGCACTCCTTAAACATTCTTCTTTTATCTTTACTTCCACATATAATTATTTCCCTTTCGCACACTTCCATACTCCCATGCCTCATAACACCTCTCCAACACTCCCATATATGTAGTTACCTAGTTTGGGGGGGATTATCTAATCACCCCTTACATACATTGTATTCTAACCGTACTGCCAATATATCCTCACTCATTTCACACTCATCTACACAATATATCTCCTCGACATCGATCAACAAATAAATGGACACCAGTCAACCAATGTCAGAGGATATAAGTAAAGTACACTGACTCCCGTGTCCTCCTTATCAAAATATAACATGAAACAAAATACCAAACTGGGTCCCGCCAAGAGAAAGGCATCGGTAGCCATTTACTTGAACTCATCACACATTTCCTAGCTTCATATTGGTTTATTTTCAAATTCTGCGGTTGCTTGAGACATTCATGATGTCACATATATGTATCTAAGTTTTCGAAGTAGGGAGAATGTACGATAAAATATGTAATTTCACTGGACACTAACCTTGCAAAGTATCTTCAGCGTCAGCCTTGAGGCCGCACTGACAACAATAAATAAGTGACGCTCTACATGCGCACTCTTCTACTAAGGTAATAAGTTATTTTTACTTCAAGTGTGCTTACTTGCTTCATTGGATTAACTTAGTATATTTTATAATATTCAATAGGTACTAAAGAAAACTCACTGATGAGTATTACAAACATGTAACCTGTCCGCCAGCTGGTTGCTCAATGTGATGATACAGAACGATCTTATTATTCTTATTCGATCCTAGCTTCCCATTGATAAGATTATTATCATGAAAAACAACAGACTACAATCACTATGGCAGTGTGCAGTATATACGGTGGTTTTGGTACTCATGCAGTTAATGAACAACATTAATTGATAGATTCCTTGGCCGAAAAAATAAACCGCGTTTTCTTTCCTCCAATGATACCCATACAGCATTTTGTTTTAAAAAAACAGCGTCAGAAAGTTAATTTCACTCATTCTTTGCTCATCAATGTAGAGGAACTTTCTGTGGCCCCACACACAAGGACACAGGACCACACCACGGTTGTGGCCATGGCCTACCTAGCCTTTTAGACGGCTCGTGGACTTACGGCACATTGAATTGATATGACAAACCAATATTACACTCCGCTACTAGAATTGTTTTTCTCTTATATTATTCACTCTTCAATGAATTGCGAATAATGTAAGTAGCTGACGTAAAATTTATGATATGAAGAGTCTTCATATCATAAGTTTTACGTCAGTTACCATGATATAGCTTCACTTGACAGATTCCTCTTTAACTACCATCCTAGGTTTTCAAGAATTTTCTTCTGACACTGAATTACAACTATGAAATATGGCACAGTAGCGTATCCTTGAACTATCTTAAAAGCCTGATGTAATTAAATTCAAAACTCCATATAGAATGCAGGCAAAAATAAAAAAGATATGTGAAATCAAATTCAATTGACAAAAAATGGAAAAGGTATAGAAGTTTAAATAGATTAGTCCGATTCTGAGCTAACATGGAAGTATGGAGGAAGAAAAACGACAAAGAAAAAAAAACATTAAAAGGGAGGAGAATGGTAGAATCTATATGGCGTATGATGAAAGGGATAATGAATCCGGAGATAAGAAAGGCACTGTGTGATGGTATAATGGTGCTAACACTGTCGTTTGCTAGTGAGACGTGGACAAGGAATGAAAAAAGGTTTATGATTCAGAGGATGGAAATCAATTCTTTGAGAAGTGCTTATTGTGTCAATTAGATGAATGGTGCAAGCAATGAAAATGTATCATATGGAATGTTTGGTATGTTTTAAAAGTAAAGGATCGAATAGTGGAGTGGTATACAATACAGGTGTTTATAATTAGGTTGTATCTTTTCACGTAATGACATTACATAACACTGGGACGTAAGGGTCCAAATAAGTTTACGGGCAAGTCAGTCTCTCTCTCTCTCTCTCTCTCTCTCTCTATATATATATATATATATATATATATATATATATATATATATATATATATATATATTTATATATATATATATATATATATATATATATACATATATATATATATATATATATATATATATATAATAAATAAATAAATAAAAAAAAATAAAAAAAATAATAATATATATATATATATATATATATATATATATATATATATATATATATATCCAGTGTGTGTGTAACTCGTTCAAACTGGTTTCGTCGCCATGGAGCTTCACATATTTTTTGTCTCATTGCAAGAAAACGCACCACATGGCTGATCCGAGTACATCTGAGTGTCACCTTAGAAGCAAGACTCGTGTATTTTTTCAGGATATGCTTATGTCTACCATATATTATTCTAAGCTGTGGGGCCCTCTTTTCTGTGCGGGCCCTGGAGCTACAGCCCTTTAATCGCCTTGTCATAGCTATCCCCTTCTAGGAGGGAATTGTTACAGGTATAAAGTTATGATAAACAGATGAATTATTATCATAAGCCCTGCGGTAGGAGCTACAAGCATACTATATATACAACCATATTCTTTGATACAAGGTGACCAAAAGGGACAAAATGAGGAAGGGTCTGGGAAGGCCTTTCTCTGTATTTTCTACTAAGAAAACAACGTTCAGAGGGAGAGGGAAGCGTAATTTAATAAAAAAAAAAAAAAATTAAATGCTATATTCGTAAAAAATATATACGTTAGTGCCTTAGATATCTATATCTATCTATCTATCTCTATCTCTCTCTCTCTCTCTCTCTATCTATCTATCTATCTATATATATATATATATATATATATATATATATATATATATATATATATTTTTCTTTCTTTCTTTCTTTATTATTTGAAAAAAATATTTAGTTACAAATTTACAAGATTGAACCTGGGTTCTCCAGATCTTGCGAAAAATCTCAGAGTTGCATCACTGAAAACGAGGTAGTCATGGTAACTTAATCATACTGTGGGCAGATCTGAATAACCGTGGCGGGTGTGTGAAGTGGCAGCCACGCCCGCCGTTCACTCGCACAGGCTCAGCTGGACCCTGTTTTGCCATGTCGCTTCCTCGTTTGTCACCTGCCAGTCTGCCTCCTCAGCCACTCCTTCGTCCTTGAAAGTAAGAAAATATGCAAACCTGAGTGATAACAATTTAAAGTATGAGTTGCCCTTACACCGTTGTGTTCCAATAACAATAGTTTGGTCTGCATTTATAAATTTCTCCCTACATTTACTCTTGTGGCTAGGGGCGCCATCAGTCTGGAGGCCATCCCTTGGTGTCGCGGTAAAAGCCCGCCGGATCCCAGGAGCCATAGTTACCGCACCACAACGCTTCCTTCCTCTTCTTTCCTCTCCCCTTCCAGCAGCATGTTGGTATTTTCGTTAATGCTGGCAACATGATAGCCAATCGTACCCGTGGTGATGAAAATATATTGTCGGACAGCTCATCAAAATGATATTACCATAAAAACTACCTGCGAAATCAAACACCCCGTTGGTTTTCCTGCAAAGCAAAACTGGCAACTGTGTTTCCTGGAGCGCTCATGACGTCAAGTATATCTCACTCCTCACCTCCACCCGTCGCCTTTTTCAGTCTTTATACACCTTAAGTCATTATGCCTCATAAACAATAAATCCATCTAGATTCTATAAGTGTCATGGGAAAGACTAATATGACGGTTTTTACCTACACGAAAAGATAAGAAGGAGCCACGTACAATACTACATTACAAGTGTTGAGAGAAAATCGCTTCCACCCAGCTGCTACATGGCTACATCGGCTGCAGCAGGACTCTGTTGCTTCCTCGGTCACACGATAGACTTTAAATCTCATAAAACTTGTCGAGGGACTGCTGGACATTTCATCATAGTGATACAACGAAACCATTGATGCAATCATGGTCATAAAAAAATATGGAAAATAATAATAATAATGATAATGATAATAATAATGATAATTATAAAGATACCAATAACAATAATAATAACTGATAAGTACCATAAAGTAATAACAACATTAATCCAATATGAGAAGAAACATAAAAATATAATATATGTAAACACAATTTTAATAATAGACGGCAAACAAAAGTTAGGATGGTGGCTGGGCAGGTGGGCGGGACTCTGCAGGTGGGTGTGATAGGGAGAGGGGGGTAGGCAGGTTGGTACGGGATAGGGGAGACCGCGGCGAGGGTGAAGCTGGCCGCCCACTTCCTGGCCCGGGGGAGCTGAGAGGTGGGCGGCGACAGGCCAGCGACCTGCTTTGTCCTAAGTTCTTGTAGTACGTGGCGGTTTATGCAGTGACTTTTCCTACCCCACACCACCTCTTGGCAGTGACGATCACAGTACTTCCGACAATAATCTTGGGATGTAGATCATGGGCCAGCTGCATATAATGTTACATCGACACCCTCAGATCAGAAGAAGTCATGGAAGATTCCGAGAAAGGATGGTATGCCAACCAAGGAAGTGAGGAAATCCCTTGTGCGGTGACCACGTTTCTTTGGGACAACACGTGGCCTTCCCAGTTCCTCCCTCCCACAAGGCCCGCCACCATCACAACGGGCTGTCGGCCACGCTGCCTGCCGCACCCCATCTCCTTGCCACACATCAACATCGTCTCTCACACCCAGCCTTACCTTTTGCCTTATCTACTTTTCCATACAAGTACATGCTTGATGAGGTGTAAACCTTTGCATTATAATAAAATGAAGATGTTAACCTCCTCATGATAGATCTAAAATGTTCAAGATAGTTTACGTCTATAGTGCACGGGGATGCTCGATGACTGGTATCAGCGTTAGCGTGTTCTGCTACAAACTTATATAATACATAAGCTGCTCAGATTATATTTTGTTTCATGAAGAAAGAACAACAAAAATTAAGTTAAATATTGTAAAGTGGGACTCACATGGTGCGCCACAGCAACCATCAGCTGATGCCTCCCGAGCAGAGAGCGTACTGGGAGCAGCTAGCAGCAGTCCCACTCCCAGCACGTGAAGGCGCAGTATAGTGTTGCTCGTGGTTGGGGACAGACACGCTCATTCCCCGTGTCTTCGCGTGTGTACTCAAGCTGTGTGGCTATTTTTGATAATTATTAGATTTGTGTGTTACTGGTGGTCACAATGGCAACTTTAACTCTTGAAGAAGATCTTAATGCAGCAGCGTGCCTGGTAGCTATGAAGGGTGGGGGCAGGGTAAGTCCGTGGGCGGCTCCCGACACCAACAGTCAGCGCCCACGTCTTCATGTAAAAACTAATCTGCCGTTGCAGCGAACGTACCACGACCCACCACCCACACATACACCAGCCCCAAGTCCTGAACACACCCCTTCAGTGGAATACACTCACCCTCCTCCGCTGTCTCCCGCCCACCATATGTACCAGCCACCTACGCCGCCTACGCCACCCTCCCCGCCGACGCCTACTCTGGAAGATCACTCATACTGCCCTCCCTCAGAAACGGATCAGAGTGTGTACCTGATCGCCCGTATTCTCGCAGACTGGAAGCGCGTGCAGCAAGTGAGGGAGGAGCCCCAGCTCCCCTGTAAGGAGCTTGAGGCCCAGGAAGCGCCCTTAGATTACAGCAAGAGGGTCGAATCAGAAGCGACAGGAAAAGAGGAAGATTCAACCCAAAACCCGCGTAGTGTCGGTGGGCGGCGTGGGCGTGGTCGCTCTAGCCACCTCAAAGCTGAGGACAAACGCGCCCATCCTTGCACCTTCCCCGGCTGTGATAAAATCTACGGCAAATCTTCACACCTGAAAGCACACCTAAGGACACACACAGGTTAGTAAGGTATCTCCATCCGCCCGACCCTGAACACGAGGCTGCTATCGCAAGTCTAAAGTTTGTTACCATTGAGAAAGATAGCTTGGCGGGAGAGCGCCAAGGTCCTGACCTCGAGGCCGCGGCGTATTGGGTTAGGCGCCGCACTAAGAAATTTGTATGATAGTGCAGGTTATGAGTTTTTTCTTGGTGATTAAGGGAGATGATGGTGCTGCCGGTGCGTTGTTCGGCAGCTGTGCGGGCGAGGGGCGGGTGAAAGCTAGCAGCTGCACTGCACAACCTGCCTCCCTCATGGGCTTGCTGTCTACCTGCCACCATACTCGAGGAACTTTTGTGTCGTGCGCATCCCATCCGTGGGAACTGTCGATCAGCATAACTAATGTCGTCCTCTATAGATTGATTGATGATTTTTTTTTTTAAGGAAACGAATGAACTTTCCTCATCTCTTTCTCCTCGTAGATGCACGAGGCGGAACGTGGGAGAAAAGTTTGTTGTGTGGAAAGCTTGTGGTTTGGGCCAACACTTGGGTAACGTTACTGGGAGGGAAGAGGTGTGGGCGTGGCTGTATGGGGTCGCGGCCACACCCACTACCTGACGCAGCACTCCGTCGTCAGTCAATATTGGAGTTATTGTTGATAGTCTACGCCAGGGTCACCTTCCCTCCTTCTCTTCTCCACACAGGGGCAGCTTCCCTTCCTAGTGAGGGCAGATGTCGCCTTAGAATCAATAGTGTTGCAGAGAATATGGTGAAGGTGGGCGGGGAGGCGGCGACTACCTCCTTGTTGACACAGTGGCCACACACCCACTCCTTTCCCCCACCCCGTCCCGCTCTGGCCCCTGGCCAAGGTTGCTTCCTCCTCTCACTCCTCTAGTTCCTCTTCCCTCGCTGCTGTGCAACCTTTAAGGCCAATTACCTGGCGACGCCCTTCCCCGTGTGCTGCAAGTTCCTTCTCTCGTCGACATACATTAATATGACGTGAATGTGCCAGATATGTAGGCTGAAGAAAGCGTTCCGTAGTCATTAACACAGTTTTTGTTATTGTTCATAAGTGTTGGCTTTTCCAAGGAAAAAACAATAGGGTGGAGGCTATCGAGGCTGGAGGCGCTAACCTCGAGGAACTAGAACAGGGAATGACGAGCCTAGCGGGTGCTCCCTACAGCAGTGTCAGGGTAATATGGGTGTAGGAGTGAGTGTCAGTGAATAACGGGGGGGGGGAGGGGGTGTCATCTACCATAGCTATTCGTTGTTCATCATTTACCGGCTGCTTGTGACCTCAAGCGAGTTCAATGATGGTCGGGTACTGGGATGAGAACCGGGGCCACGTGGCTGGGGCGAGGGCCCGGCCGTCCGCGGAGGCCGACTGGCTAGAGCTGGGCGGGGCAGCCCCAAAAACTGGTCGATGGCGGTGCCCTTCACCTTTGGCAGAGGGGCGGCGGACGGCTCCACTCTGTCCACCGGCGAGACACATGATTACTTCAGGTGTGCTGTCTTGCCCGGTCAAGGTGGGCGCGGCGCCAACCATACTTACGCTGTAGATAGGCAGGTGGTCACGGGGGCGGTGGTATTGATCACTGCCACAGGTGGCCGTGACCGTAAATCCTGGAGGATAGTCGTGCTTGGAGAGTCGGTAGGGTGGCTCACCCGCTGTTTCACCCTGGGAAATAGTTGAGCGTCGTGTGGTTCCACAGGAGAGCGTGGTTCTGGGAGTCCGGGAGGTGGTGGGTTACCTCAGCTGTGCGGCGTATCTAGGGGGATGGCGAGGACACGCGTACACAGAGGCACTGAGAGGAGGCAGAGCTGTGTTCGGCGCACAGCTGGCAGCATCAAGGTCCAACCTGGATTGCTGACCCACTTAGTCGTCGCCTACGGTGACCTCCTCCTCCCTTAGTGATATGTATGTTGACGAGTTGGGTGTCCTCAGCGTGAAAAAACTGCAATAGGTAACCTTAAATGGCTTCCCTGGTCTCCACGTGGTCACTCCATCGAAGAGAGCTCACCTCAGGCCGTGATATGATTTTGTGGTTCATTCGTGAGTGCTTCGGGAGAGAGGAGGGCGTGGTGCTAAAGGCAGCCACGCCCAGACAAAGTGTAAGGAAGAGTAAGTTTTTGTCATCCCGAAATTGCGAGGTAGACTAGTGCGAGTGATGGCCTGCCTCGGCAAGATGTGGGCCAGGGCCTGGTCGGGGTCCCGGCCCTCACTCGCCGCCACTCATTGCCACTACCGCATTACCGGATCGTGACACGCCCACGCAGCACCTTGGAATTGATCAACGGCGAACGAAGCGTCGACGGGTGTATATGTACATATTCGTACAGTGTTATTGTTGACCAGTGAACATAGAAGATCTCTCTTATATATTGTATATGTTAAGTATCTTATGCAGAGTATAATCCTGGGTTGTCGTTGGAAAGGTGAAGATTGGAGGGAGAGGGGGAGGGACCGCCTGTCACCCTCACCAGCAGTAACATGATCGCCCTGGGGGGGTAAGTAAAGCTAAACTGCCGGGCCACCCCCTTGTGGGAGACACAACACAAAGAAAGGAAGAGAAACTATAGCGGAGGGGAGGGTGGAGGGGCGTGGGCGTGTCTACTCGCTCAACCCTGGGTTCACGTATATTTAATCTGCGTTGGTGGTATCCGTGTGAGGGCGGCAGGTGGCGTTGCTCCCCCTTTCCTCCCCTCTCTTCCTTCCTCCGGACGCTGATGCTCTTACTACATGACCAAAATTTGGTTCTTCCTATGAAGTTTTAATCCGACCAATCCTCATTACTTTTCTATCCTCCTTCTCTCGTCCTTATACATGCACAATCTTCTTCTTTCCATAGCAACACAGAATCCGTATGAGTGCCCTCCCCAGTGACACTGACCTTTTTCCTTACTACTGTGGCGGAGAGAGAGAGAGAGAGAGAGAGAGAGAGAGAGAGAGAGAGAGAGAGAGAGAGAGAGGGCCAACTCATTGAAGTCGGGACGGTCAGCTGGAAATCTGCTCTGACGTCATGCGTGTGATGTCATCGTGTTCCCACAAGCAACCGGTTTGATATCATGGAGTGGTTGACGCCGAGCAGAAGCAATTCAAAGAACCAATTATATGCTTCGTGGAGTTAGTATTACTACTTAAACATCGTATTTCAAACCTGATGCTTACACGCCATGGGATTATACTTCATTATCCCTATTATATATCTCGTAAGTTTGGAGTGCCTGTAGTGTCTTAGGATAATAACTTAAGCATTCATTATTAATGTTTATTATTCTATTCTAAGTGTATAAGAATGGTATATAAGGTAAGTAGTGGCTAAGTGCAGATAATATTTATGGCTCAAAATACAGTATCAAATTACAATGACGGTTGAGGGGTTGAAAGGCTACTGTAGCATATGTGGATTTACAGATGAACGTTCCTCATGGCCGCGAACACCAACAAAATAATGATTTACTCCCGTCGCACGCCACAGGCAAAGCAAAGTTGGGTTGTGTAAGCTGAAGCCACAGCCCAATCAGCGTCTGGGTGTCTAGATAGACGGGTTGGTTTGTCGTTTATTTTCCTTTGTTTTTGTCATGCACTTCGTGTGTGTGTGTGTGTGTGTGTGTACGTACTGCGTCAGACCTTGCACCTGCCAGTCTAGGGCGCCTTGGCTCTCCGCCTCTTTCCGATGCACTGTTGGTGTGCTCCCTCCCCCCTTCCCTTCCTCTCTCCCTATTCGTCGTCCTCCTCCGGCCACGAGGTATACTTGGTTACAATTATACCCGCGACCCCAGTTGAGAGAACCCTACAGTCCACCCCTCCTCTTCCCACCCAACACCCAACGTCCCCACCACCACCACCTTCACTGCTCAACACTTCTCCCTGCCATCAGCATTACCACGCACTACCACTACCGCCGCCGCCTGGCCACACCTCCCCGCCTAGCCACACCTCCCTGACAACATTACGCAATACAACCACTGGAGGCCGGGATCTGGAGAGTATCGCCGATGTCGCCATCACGCTGCAACTCTCCTCTTCCACACTTCTACATATCCGCTTAATTTCCTTTCTCTCACCTAAGACAAGCCTCTTAGCGAATCCTGTCCTTGAGTGGTCGGTAGGCAACCTTAAGCTTTGTGCTCCGCCCATCCCCTCACCGTGGATGTGGTGGGGGCAGCCTTCCATCTGTAATTTGTCGTAGTTTTTTTTTTTTATCGTTTTATTGTACACTATCAATTTGACTCATAGGATGAAACAGGGGAAAGGGAAATGCCCGCTATAATCACAAAACGTGTACTAGTTTGCTTAAGCATCTCTGCTTCGCTTCCCAAAATTTAGATACTTATAAACTAGCGGGGCGGAGGTTGCACCTCTTGGCTAGACACAGTGGTGGCCTCTCCTCGCTAGCTTATCTGATAGTGGTGAGGTGACCTGCTGCTGCCACTCGTCCTCTCGCGCGGCAAGGGTCGTCCCACCACCTGCTTTCTCGTCCGGGAAGGTGATGGGTGTGGTGCAAGGGGGCCTCGCGCACCACCACCTGCGCCGCCCACCTTGCCCTCCTACCTTCTCCACTGTAGCCTTAGAGGTTTGAGGAGTACACCATCACCACCAGCAGGCTCAAATAGTAGCTCTAAAGGAGTGTGCGGACACTGGCCACATGGTGCGGGGGCGAGATGTTCCTGACCGCTGGCACGAGGCCACACACGCAGTCTATACGCCATTTCAAGTTGGCTACGTCCTCATCCCATCACTGCCGTGCATTTATTCGGCGAACAACTTGAAGGAGGGTAGCAAGTTGCTGCGCTTGGCAGAAGTTTGGGTCATAGTGAAAGCTGATGAGGCTCCTCCTTCCCGCACGAAATTACTCTTACTTTCTAGGGAGGCCCGTATTTACCCATCGCTAGAGACGTCCGCGGACGCATGGACGACAACGAACCGCATTTCTTCCCACTGGTGACTATGGCCCGGCATATGGTGTGGCAGGTTGGGTCCTAATGCCTCCAGGCTCGCTGGTCGTCCCATGGATAACAACAAATAGATGCTCACCAGTTTCCCGACACATTCTTTTCCTCATGAATGTATATTAACAAAAACTTAAATGTCTTTAAAATGCCCTTTTCCCACTTCATGTACTACATCATTAAGCACCTCTGCTCTCGCTTTCCCAGATTGGGAAAATCAGTCAAGAAGACTATGTCGCAGGTATGGCTGGCAGGATGCTTAGTGACATGACAAACGGAGAGAGAGAGAGAGAGAGAGAGAGAGAGAGAGAGAGAGAGAGAGAGAGAGAGAGAGAGAGAACGTTGACAAAATTGCTAAAGGTGTGTTAGTTTCTAGCTCCCATTATCGCTGTTTATTTCTATATTGTTGATACCCTGAGAGGAAGAGAAAATCATCCACGTGGTAGCTTGGCGGATGGAGTTAGCGAAGTGGCGAGTGTTGAGTGCAGGCATGATGGGTGGTGGTGGAGTGGGAAAGCGTGGAGGAAATGATTATGGTAAAGTAATGGGCGTGGGTGCGACAGTAACGCGAGGCTGGGTAACGGATGTAGGACCCACACAACATCGGTGGCTGCAGTGCATATTTCCTGTTTCATGCGGGCTCCTAAGGGCAGGTGGTGAGAAGGGGACAGTCCTTGCCGGATCGGAGGTGGAGGCTAGTGGGTTTGAAAATGGTATGGCGATAGAAATGCTACATTAATTATATTTTCCTGTTTTCTCTTTTGGGCTGTGATCGGTGTCATTTTTATCATTTGTTTTTGTTGATGAGTGGTTAATGTAAGAATAAACTTGGAGTGCATCAAGAAAAGTCGAACCTCGTGGGTACAGTTGTACTCATGATCACTCCGTCTGTGCCGTCTGATGTGCAATACGTGGCTTCCTTAGTCAGAATAGTGTGGATGAGGAGGGAGGAAGTCTTGTCACTGGCCTTGAGCTTCGTCTCAACAGACTACCTCTCACACTCCTACCCTCTTCTCTTAACTCTATGAATTGGTGCAAGTAGTGCTCAGAGTGGTGGGACTGGTGGCAGGCGGACAGCAGGTGAAGCTGCTCTCACATCTTGCCGCTATCACGGACACCAATACTTATCGTGCTTCAACTTTTTAGTGCGTCAATTTCCCTCTTGCTTTGTTCTTATAGAGAGGAAGTGGGCTTAGACTGGGTTGTTAATAACCTGTAGCGCCTAATTCTAAAGAAACAATCCACGTGTGAGATTAAATTGTCGTCAGAAACATAAAACCCAGGCAAGATTAGAGGAACATCTTGGTGTTGCCGCTGGCCAGCAACACAGCTCTCCTATGGAGAACTAAACCAGATTGACTATACTGAGCTCCACGTGGGAGAGATTGAGGCAGCGCGTCGCCCGCGCCACCTCCCACAGCAGCTCGTCACACTAATGTGGCACGTGCCAGTGTGTGGGCGGCTCAGCACCCACATCCCACCAGTCGTGGCGTGGTGGGTGACGCCGATCTAGTGTGCCACCGTGTAGCACGTCAGTAACATTGACCACGCCCATCTAGGAGGCTGATGAGCTTCTGGTCAAGGCCAAGGAAACGTCTGTGATCGACAGTTGTAATGGCGATGACCTTGACGCTGTTTAATTCTTGCACTGCTAATGTAGGTTACGGGCGTATAGTAATACGTGGTGGTTGTTCCTTTGCACCGCATGGTATTGTGTGGCAAAGCATAACCACGTGATCATGTGGTGCACCGCTTTCGCAGTAGTCAGGGCGAGGGGGTGGGGTGAGGCTGAGGCAGCAGGTGTTAGGACACCCGAGGCTGGCGAGTGGGAGTGGTGCTGCCAGTGTCGTCGCTCGTGTTTCCTTTACCTGATCGATGAGGTGGGCGAAGGGCCGGAGAGGGGAGGTGGTGGAGCCTTACCTAGCAAGGACGGGGCAGGGTGAGGAAGGGTCGCGGGAGTGAACGGCAACTGGGCGGGGAAGCAGGGATGGAGGGGAGGCGTGGTGGTGAACGGTGGACAGGGTTCAAGGGGAATGGAGGGTGATTGGAAACCGATTCAGGGCCCAAACACGCCGAGTGCATGAGGAATGCTGGAGGTGAAAGGCGAATGGAAGCATAGTTTAATAGTGAAACGATGTTCCTTGATAACATCAGGTGATTGAATTATCTGATGTTAGTGCTGTCCTCGCACATTAGGTCGTATTAAGGTTTAGCCTTATATATGTCATTGCATAGTGCGTAGTGTGTTAGGTAATGAAAAGAGTAAGGCATAGGTACAGTCGCCAATGTGGATGAGTGGCCTGACAAGTATACATTGTATTTAAACAATATCTGCAACTTAGCTGAGCCGGCAAGCAACGCGTGATGATGTGGTTCAAGGATGCATGCGAGGTAACTACTGTCCTTACGAGGTAAGCAGTGACATAAAAGTGATTACTTACGTTGGCTATTATACAATGTAAGATTACAGAATCACTGGCGGGGTAATCGATGACGGAAAAGATAACTCACATTTATAGTCAAAGTATTTACAGTGCATTAAACGTACTTATACGGATTGAACGTTTAATGCAGTGATGTGTGGATGACTGGTGGACAGGAAAAGAAGACACAGCACTTTTTTTCTCAGAAGTTGTTGGTGTCTCGCGGGACTAAAAGGGCCTGGCTGGACATACCTGTGGTTTTATTAAGTTTGGTGCAACTGCATCGCCAGGTTGCACTGTGTTGAGTGGCGTCACATGCGGGTGGGGCGGCCATGACGTCACGAGGGTGCTAGGCAGCTGGGCCGTGACGTCATAAAAGGAAGGCGCGGCACGGAGCCAGCTAACTTGCCCCGCCCCATTGGACTCCCGCGTTACACACACACACACACACACACACACACACACACCATGGGAGTTATCAGAGAGAGAGAGAGAGAGAGAGAGAGAGAGAGAGAGAGAGAGAGAGAGAGAGAGAGAAAAAAAAAGAAAAAAAAATAATAATAAGCGGGATTCGTTACTAATTGGTTGTTAAAAAAGAGTGGGCCGGATGGCTCTGTGGTACGGTGCTTGGCTGGTGACCAAAAGGATATGAATTCCATCTTGTGTCACGGCAGTTTCTTGGTGAAAGAGGTAGCGCTCTTGTTAACCCTATAACCCTGTTAACCCTTATAGCAGAACTTATGGTCTATAGTTATCTAGTTCGGGGGGATTGGTTAATCACATTTTTTTACTATAAGAAAAAAAATCAAACATATAATTAGTTGGTGTGAACAAGGCCCGTGTTAATAAGCGTTACCACAAAACACGCACACATACACTTGAAGGGGATGCAGGAGGTCGTGCCGAGCGTACTAGTATAAGGAAGTATGTACATACATACGTGGCCTGGTATCTCCATGACGACGTCTCATTGGTGGTGGCTAGTAAGGTAGTGGGCGGAAGGTTGGGTCGGCATGGCAGCTGCTAGTCGCACATCTGGCCCCCCTGCGTGCGGGTTAGGGGGGAGACGGAGCCGAGCGGGTAACGGTCGGCAGCTGGTGACAAAGGCGGTGCCTGTAGCCCGCGGTTCGGCGCCCCTTCCTACCAATTCCAAAAAATTTACAGTACTACACTCCACATCACGATACTGTATGAACCAAATATGTCACTAACACGATGTAATTTTGTTTGTGCATGTTTCAATTAACAGCTTCATGTCAGTTGTGTACTTTTTATATTATTGTTCTCAATGTTATTACATTCTGGAGATATTTTGTTTACCAGCACTGATTGTGACCATACAATACCATATTACACTTTTAAGTGTACAACCTATTGAGGTAGGTAGTTAATTGCATGGTCTACAGTAATGTTACTTGCACATCCTGAGTTTTTTTTTTTTTTCATACAAATTAAACCCTTCTACAGGAGAGCGGCCCTTCGAGTGTTCGTGGCAAAGCTGCAGAAAAAGGTTTGCTCGGAGCGACGAGTTGGCGCGCCACACCAGGACTCATACTGGCGAGAAGAACTTCGTCTGTCCCGTCTGCCAAAAGCGATTCATGCGATCAGATCACCTCAGGTACAGTACATGTATACATATATATATATATATATATATATATATATATATATATATATATATATATATATATATATATATATATATATAACACACACACACACACACACACATATATATATATATATATATATATATATATATATATATATATATATATATATATAACACACACACACACACACACACACACATATATATATATATATATATATATATATATATATATATATATATATATATATATATATATATAAAGAAAAGTGACACCCAAGAAAAAGCTAACTTTATCGATGATTTATAAAAAAAGATTATGAATGAAATGATGATGCTATTCTGGATTTCCCTGTAAGGGCTTCCTCTCCAGTTACGGTAGAATTTCATAGATTTTTAAGTCTTTCAGTTTTTAAGGAGGATGTGCAGAGCAACCATTAGAACAGTAACGGTTTCAAATGTTTTAGATGCCAAAAAATAGAGGGACTGCATAAACGATATGATATTTAAACTCAACTTGATAGGAAGTAAGAAAGACTCTTAGTGAGATTCAAAGTCACCATTCTGAAATTTTAAGAAAGGAAGTATGTATGTTGGAAAACTGGTTACACGAAAAAGTTATTATTATTATCATTATTATTATTATGCTAAACATAAATCAGTCTACAGTTTATTGCCTTTAATATTAGTTTTGGCTGAATTCTTAATTCACATTACTTGGAAATAATAATTAATAGTAATAGTAATAATAATAATAATAATATTATTATTATTATTATTATGATAATAATAATATTTTTGTTATTATATAGTTGATAGTTTTAACATAATGTTAATGGTGAAGTTCAACACACAAAAAACAGGTATAACGTACTTCTTGTTTGTCAACATTTATATAATTTTTTATAGGTAATACAACATTTATGACATGTACTGTCTTAGGACTTGGTAGTTGCATGATGATAAAGGCATTGATACAAGTGTAACCTTTTTAATGTGTGCAGTCTTCTTGTAATGTCAGGAATACTATTAGTCTCAAGAATAAGTGAATATTCATATTATATTACAATAAATAATTCATCATGTAAAGCTGTTATAGAATGTCAATAGCATATTAAGTTGATATAAACGAGTAAAGGGAATCTTTCAGATGAAGATGTTAATCAAGCTATCAGCTAAAAGAAGTTATTTATCTTTACAGTAAGCATGCACGACGGCACCCAGATTTTGACCCCACCCTATTA
Source organism: Metacarcinus magister (assembly GCA_029783475.1). NCBI lineage: Eukaryota > Metazoa > Arthropoda > Malacostraca > Decapoda > Cancridae > Metacarcinus > Metacarcinus magister. The sequence continues at coordinate 6,787,589 of JAPQNM010000040.1, forward strand.
CGGCAGCGACGTCAGGCCACTCTAGCCACCACCACCTCAGACAGTGAAGAAATGGGTTCACCTTGAGGTTTACCTGACTTAGGATGCCTGTTGTAGCTGCCGCTGCCCCTGTGCCGTGAGCAGACCTGTTGCTGCACAGTACAAAAATGCTTGTTTCCAATAGTGAGCCAAGGCTGTGAGGCACTAGAATGCCTCAGTGATTCACTCTGGAACAAGGCAAAAATAAAATCAAGTGTTGCAACACTTGTATCTCATCACATTCTAACATTATGGCTTCACGTCTTCACTTGTAAATAGAATTTATCTTGAAAAATAGCTAGGCTCTACCTACTCAGGTGTGTGAGGCATACCACACAAAACCTCTTTGCTCAGCGTTCTGTAATGAAGTGCAACATACCTTACCAGTGACCAGCTCACCTCTCATCATCTGCTCAAAGCTGATGTCTTGTACCTATACTTGGTGTGATTGGTCCGTGATGCCTGTTTTGATATACATACTTGGATGTATTTTTTAACTCCCTTTACCAGTGTAAGGCACTGGTGTTTGAAAACTCAGTAATTATACATGTAATAGTACATATGGTTGTAAAAATGCACAAGACCCAGAAGCACCCGTGTTCCCTGAAATCCTGACAGCCCTACACAGTAAGCACAAAAGCAGGGCAGTCTGTTATTTCCTCACTTGTTTGGCTGTGTTGCTCACTATATCTACATAGCATCTGGTCGATGAGGTTGTCATACATTTCTATGTACAATAGTGTGTGAGAGAGAGAGAGAGAGAGAGAGAGAGAGAGAGAGAGAGAGAGAGAGAGAGAGATGCCACCCATATTTTAATATTTGAGTGATGTGGTTCCAAGTAATTTTTGTTTGTCATATTCTATCAGTATTGCAAGCATTGAAACCAGAAACGGCTATATAATTATTGGCTTGCCTCCTAGTTGACCGTTTCATTTATCTTGTACCACTTTCTTTATGCATCATTTAGCACTTCATTTATATATATTTTTTGCATCATCAGTTTGCATTCAGAATAGAAAAGACACCAGCTGCTTCATTATATTGTTTTGAGCATTGTTGTTATTACTTTAGATGGTGCTAAAAAGTGCCTTAGAAGGTTGAGCACCAGTGTTGTTGCATTAGTATGCATGTGCTCAGCCTGGCGGGACCTCCACCAGCCATACCCTCTTGCTCTCCCACATGTTTGTTAATGTATAGGGCCATCTCAGTATGTGCATAATTGCCAAGGAACTGTGTTTAATGTTAGGCATTATTTATATATCTATATACTGTATACTGTACTGTACTTCATGTATTGCACACTCAACAATATTTTGCATACCTCTTGCATTCCTTTCAAGGGACATAATTTTGCAGCTGTTGATTGGAATGCAAACTAAGTTTTAAGCAGAATTAAGGAATCAGTGTATCATTGAACTCTAGTAGTAGTATCAGTCACTGTAAAGCCTCAGCGTAGACACAAACCACCCACCATTTACTGCCTAACACTGAAAGACACTCAATTCTTTGTAATCAGGGCCATAGTTTTGTAATTTAACTTTCCAAACATTAGAAAACATGTGTGAATGTATTGGTACTTATATGAAAGGTTATGTGTTTGGTATATAGCTATAAGGTGTCACACTGAGCACAATCCCACTTTTACCATGCATCTAGTCGCTCAAGCTGCAACACACCAGAAGCAGGAGTCAGTTCTAGGCAGGGAAAGAGGGGACGAGTTGAAAAAAATTATGAAGGACATTGACTATAGTTTATCAATTTAGGAAACCTCAGTTGTAGTGCCATATGAGGAAGGTAGGAAAGGATGTTCCATTTACTTGGTTATTCAGGTTATTTTACTTATTGAGGAACGCAAGGATATTCAGCTAAGTGTTCAATAAAGTTACCGATCAAATTCTTGATTTAATTTCTGGTGTAAATTATGTGTGAAAGCTAGCAACATTGCCTCAGTATCTTTTGCAGGGTGCCAAATGTGGATAAGTGAACCAGTGTTGATATAGGTTTGATATTTTGTATTATTACTTATTTTATGTACTTAAAGTATAGTGACTCCTTGCTCAGTCAGCTTACTTAAAGGGGAGGCAGAATCATGAAAGATGAGGAACATATCAGTAGTAGATGACATGTAAATTGTGTGCCTGAGTGTGTGCAGTTTTTACCTATTGAACTGTTTATTGCCTCATGGTTAGGCTAACACATCATGATCATGACCAAGTTATTCTTTTCTCTGTACAAAAGACATTATAGTGATTATTATTGAATGTGCATAAATACAAAATATTTATAATTAAGGCTCACTTTTCATACTGCTCCTGGGGCATTGGGCCGCCAGTACACCTCAGCTCATGTTGTTGCAGTGTCATGCTGTAGAAATTTAACACAAAGTGATTGCACTATTCAAGCTATGTGATATTGTAGGCTAAGTTTCAAGAAACACTATTAATGGTATCCATAGAGCACACCTAGAATAAACCTTTATACTGTGATGACAAAGCTGGAGTGTTCTTTGTGGTCCAGGACCTGGCTGGACATTTCCTTAGGCCACTTACTATATTCACATATTTCTACTATAAAAAATGAGTTAAGCAACTGTACTTTACTCTACCTAACCTGAAGTGGCTAAAAGGGATGCCAGGGAGGCTGTGAGCGCCAGGTAGGTTTGACTTCCACCTGTCACATTGTTATCCTCTCATGTCTTTCACAAACCAACTCACCATGAGCAAATATTTTTGAGGGATGCTCTATGTCATCAAATTAAAAGTGGTTTGTTTCATAATACTGAAAATGTTGAAATAGTTGTGTAAATAAAAATATATAAGATAACAGTGTTCAATAACCTGTTGACTTAACAAAAGATCTATTCCATAAATTTTTGCTCTTAATAGGTAATTGCTAAATAATTTATCAACCTTTCACCACCTGAGACCAGTGTGTAAAAAGGTAAGATAAATTTCTCAGTATATGTAGGGGCTGCAAGAATACTACCACTGTATTTCCTGCAGTTCGTAAAAGGCAACAAGGGACAGAGTTAGGGGCCTGGCCTGGCCTATTTTTCTCCTACAAAAAGGCAAGGCGCAGACAGGGAGGCCAGAATAATATTTCCCTGAACCCCAAATATTGGGTCACTGAATGTGCGTGGATGTAGTAGGCTTCAGGGTAAAAGGGGGGATGATTGGCAAAATACTAGAGGAACAAAAGTTTGATGTGTTAACGTTGTGAATGGAAGAATGTTAAGTGTGAACAGTAGGAGAGCAAGGGAAGGAGTGGCCTTCAAAGGTGAGACTGTGCTGGGATGCAAGGAAGAGTCATCAAGGTTAATGTGGGTGAAAGTAAAGTTTTGGGGGAGATAAGTATGTGTTTGTCTGCATATCGTGTTGGTAGCTAGAGGAATGAAACAGAAAGGGAGGTATTTTGGAATTATTTGGATGAGTGTTTGGAGCGAATGTGTCAATGAATGGATGTTACATGATATGGTCTTCACATGTGTAGATGCCTTTTACTATATACATAACATTTCTGATATCTGTATAGGCTGAACACTACTCAATGAAGAATCTGCTGATGTAAAGGAGCTAAAGACATTCTCAAGGATAATATAAACATGTTGCTTTACTCCATGTTACACCATTCAATTCTCCATATTATTTATTATCACTGAGCAGCCAAACAGCAAAACCATGAAAATCCTCTTGAGAAAACATTGCTACTATATTCTGCTTGAAAATATAATACTCTTCTATAAAACATAGATATTTTTTAGTGCAATCAAAAACCTGGTAATTAGGCTTGTGGCTTTGCAGTTCATTATTTATATACTGAGATGAAGTGAGTAACATACATGGCACACGGCAGACTGTCATTCACTATTTTGCCTTCCTGAATAACTCCAACTACAATATCTGTATTTTGTGACTGTCATCATCGTAACACTTCAGTTGTAATGCAAAAAATTTCACAACTATGCATCATCTATCCAACTCTACAAGACTGACCTTGTGTAATTTCTTATGAAATTATTATCATGAACCCCAAACACCTTAGTTTACAGACCAGCCCTCTGTGAGAAAATATCTACAATTATTTTTCAAATACTTAAACAAAAAAATCTTACAACATACTGTTATGCTGTACACACATTTACATTTACTGTGCTCATCCATACAGTCACACTTGTAATACATATATGAAAACTATGTTAGCCATTAACAAAGTTGAAAATATGGAAGAAAAGAGTACATGTATAAATGCAAAAATATATCTTGGCAAGTTGCTTCCACTGACCAGTCTCTTTAGCAGAGAAGAAGCATGGTGAACTTATGAAGTCTGGTGGCCCTCTTGTACAATACCCACCATAAATATAAATTACACACTCATACATAATTCTGACTGTGGCCTGGTAATCAACAGTAGTAAACACGTACTTTGTATCAAATTCAAATATTCTGGGCCACAAATCAAAATTTCATAGTTTAACTGAAATAAGAAACACATATCTAAATACTGACCTGTACAATTATGACAATGGACCTGAATTGTATGGAAATGTACTATTAATGTCATAAATCATGAAATATGGAGTCTTTCATGTTACCATGCATAAATATGAGTGATGATGTAGCTACATGCATGACTGGCCTAAAGGCAAAATATAATTTGTCCAGACCATCATGATAAATATACACGCATTTCTGAAAATTACAAAATCATAACTATGATAAATATTCGAAATAAATTAAAGCCATAGAATTGGCTTAATTGAATAAAAAGAAACTACGTATATGATACAGGAGTAAAATGACTGTGCCTGATGCAAGCAATGACTACTACAATCCCTCCCTGTGGGATTACTGTGTACATACTGTATGCTTCATATAACCAAAATGCAAACATCATTTAATATAAATAATGCAAGACTTGAAAGGTATCAATATTGAAAATCAATATATATATATATATATATAATATATATATATATATATATAATGTAAATATATATATATATATATATATATATATTATATATGTATATATATATATATATATATATATTATATATATATATATATATATATATATATATATATATATATATAATATATATATATATATATATATATATATATATTATATATATATATATATATATATATATATATATATATATTATATATATATATATATATATATATATATATATTTATTTATTTATCATAGTATCTAGGTTATATTTTGTAATTCCTGCAAACCGTTTTCTGCATCTCAACATGCCCCGCAAAAAAAAAAGTGTGTATATTTAGCTAATTGTACCATACAGGGCTGAGCTACACTCATGTGGTCCTGTATCCGTATTTATATTTGTCAAACTTTTCCTGTAGTGGTAGATTTTTTGCCATTATCCCCTCTTCCTTCAGTTCATTCCAAATACCTACACTTCTCTAGGGAAAAATTGCACTTTTTTGTGTCGTTCAAGCAAATTAAAATTTGCTATTTTTTTCATGGGTCCCCTCAAATATAGTCTCTCCTTATTCAATATTAGATCTTTTCTATTTGTTTTCTCTATGTTGTGTATTTACCTAGTTGTAGTATACAGGGCTTAGTGTGGTCCTGTCTCCATATCTATAATGATCAAGTTCTTCTTTCAGTAGATGCACATTCTTTGTCATTATGTGTGTGTGTGTGTGTATTTACCTAGTTGTATGGTTGCCTCTGTTTCTATATTTGTCCAGTTTTTCCTTCAGTTGCAATTATTTTGCCAGTATCACCCCTTTCTTCAGTTCATTCCAAGTATCTATACTTTCCTGGGGAAAGTTGTGTGTATGTGTGTAAGGAGGGAGATAGATAGATAAATAGATATAGATATAGAGATAGATAGATAGAGATAGATAGATATAGATATAGAGATAGAGATATAGAGAGAGAGAGAGAGAGAGAGAGAGAGAGAGAGAGAGAGAGATGCCTCACATGTTGGAGAGTTGCAGTCTATAAATTAATAAATATAAATAAACAAATGAATAAATAAATACTTATATATATACATATTATATATATATATATATATATATATATATATATATATATATATATATATATATCTATCAAGAAATATGATTGGTGACAAGTTTATCAACATAGTTGCCATTTACCCTGTCATTTAGCATACAGTATAAATCTTCATATATGTAATGTATAAAATAATACTGTAGTATAATAAATAGCTGAATACTGTGGATTCCTAACCTACAAGTGCTTGGTGCAACACATTTCAAAGTCAAAGCTTTCCAGTTACAGATGGTGCTTGATTTAAACTTTGTTTTTCATTATTATCTTGCCCAAACTTCTAGGATGTGGCCAAGTTAGGTATTTTCTGACAACTGAAACATTATTAGTACACAGACAATAAGCCTGAATAGAGGATTTTATTACCAAATTTTCTGACTTAACCCTGACATGACCAAAGAAGCAATTTTGCAATAAATTTGAGTATTCACTTGTGCTAATTTGATGTTGGTGAAATATGAAGGAGATACAAAATTTAGGTAGAGAAATAGTTCATGATACAACAACATTTGCAGTATCATCAATGATCAATAGATGGATGCATTAATGTGAAATAGGTTGAAAAGTATGCATCAATAAATAATATTTGGTCAATAGACCACCACTAAATAACTGCCAAGCTGATGACATACTTTCATAATACTTCATTTACATAACTTATACCCATACAATTATCATACATTGAAATGTACCATTTCCTAACAATAATTAAACCATTTACAAAAAATAACTCATGTATACAATGAGAATTGAGTGCTATAAATATTAAGATAAAATTATAATAGATAAGAAATGAAAAATGCAATAATAACAGTTAAGAATTATTGCTGGGGATATATGAGTGCTGGCAAAGCCCTCATTCATATAAAAAGAAAGGCCTTATTTACACAGATATAATGGAAATGTATGACCGTTTCGCATTGCTGTCTATTCTATGCAATATATCAAGAAAGCTTTCCTACTAAACTGGAATAAATGTGCCCAAACTTCAAGAGCTGCACTACAGACAACTTTATCCCTGCTTATACTGTTGGTTCAATGCAACCACAGTTTATAACCACAAGATAAACTTTAACTTACCTTCTATTTGTTGAGTTAATACTTTGAAGACTGGCCTTGTAAATGGCAATAATGAGCCAAGGTTTGGGTGCCTGCCTCTTACTGTATGAATGAAGAAGCTTAAGAAAACTTGTCACTGGTGTCTTGTGTCTGACACCAGTGTTGTGAGCAATGTGTATATACATTAAGAACAGAGGCAATACATATTTTGTGTGAGGAGTGAGGCAAAACATACTCTTAAAAGTAAATTATCACATTCTGGGTTAAAGGTACTTGGGACTGAAAGTAGTAGCATTAAATGAGAGAAAAAAAAATATATAGAGAGAAGTAAAAAATAAGTTAAATCTCCTTAACTACCTAGAGAAGCAATAATACAAGTATAGGAAAGTTAATGCTCTAAAAACATTTGCTGACTGCCTGAATTCACAAGAAAACATATAATTTGGACAACAGAAAAATAGTTAATGTTTATCATGATTACAGGCAGACTGCATTTGGCACTGGAGTTGTCCTCAGAAAAGTATATGCTGCTATGATCAGCATTTTATATGGTTCATATAACTATTGAATGTGGAGAAATATGTTCAGACACCCATTACAGGGAAGAACAGCAGAGTGATCCTAAATTGCCACAATTAATGTTCTTGGGCTATCAGTGGAACCAGCTGACTCACTCGGGGATAATTGTTGGGATAGAGCAAGAGCTGTGATGCAAAAGCAATGAGACAACCTGCCACAGAATGGCTACTTGAGCTGTGATGACAATATGGTGGTGTAAATGCATTTGTAGGATCATGACAGGAACAAGATTGGCCATGAAGCAGCCATGATTTGCAACCCACTGCATCAAGGCTACTGTGACCTTGGGGTCTTGACCAACCACTGGAAACTTCATGCCATTGATAAGTTTTATAATAATATCACAAGGAAAAATACTCCCCTAGCAGTGGGAAAAAATTTGTTCTAAGTTTAAACAGCATGGTTGTGAAATTATTTGTGTGCCTTGCCTTCATCACTCACAAAAGAGAGTAATATGGAGAGTGAGACAGTTTTAGGTTTTATTACATTTTTGATGTACTCAACTATTTTCAAGGAAAAGAAGTTTTAAGAACCCATTCTTAACTAGTAATACTAGGAGAAAAATAACAGAATGCAGAGATCATATACCCATAATAGTCATACATTATCTTCTGAGGAAAATACTGAGATCTTGTTGATTATTTTTCTAAACCGATTCAACAAAACCCATCTGGAAAAAAGTTGAAATGAGGTTTACATGTGTACATGCATCTGATATCTCAGAGCCAAAATATGGGAGAATTACAACCCCACCCAAGTACATATAAACATGATCACACAACATGATACATGGCAGATCATGTCTCTAGCTGCCATTATGAACATCTTATGGTACCTTCAGATGTTTGGTGAATACTTAAATTCTGAGATTATGGTACAGCAGTTACCTAAAATCATTTCCCAAAGCAGATAAAGAATACTTTCACTCAATGCCAAAGGTTGAGGTTTCTTCCACAGCAAGGAGAAGTTTCTCGTACAGCATTTCAGGAGATGGGTAGGGTGGTAAATCCAGGCGATTGAAGCAAGTGTGGGCCCTGGTCAGTGTGGGACGGAAGGTGTACATTTGTATCACTTGTATCACTTATAAGTTTTCATAACTTAGCATTTTAGAGGTAAACATAGTATTAATGGGCACTTATATAGAAATTTACTATGAATGGTATTAATTCAAAGTAATGCTGATGATGCAATATTATGTGTATGCAAACATGTGGAGGTTTACAATAACCAATAATTACTAACCTGGGAAGGCTGGAAGGCTTGCCCCACTTTTCAATGCAGAATCTCCGAGGTCCATTGCTGCCCCTGAGGGCAGCAAATCCCTCATAAGGCACACTAGAGGTGCCAGTGACAAACTGCAGGAGTCTGAGCCGTCGTTCATTGTCAAAGCGCTCAATAGCCAGCCAGAACCAATGTATCACCGGGTGAGAATCATGGTAACCTGAGCATAAGAATTTGCTGAAGATTAAGGATTGTTGTATAGTCCTTTTAATTTATGTACTACAGTCTATACCAAACAACATAATGCATGTTTTTTGTTATCTATATTACTGCAATATTAAAAGTGATCCATATATGGAGATTGTATTCATGATTACACTAACATCATGTAGTATCTTCTTTCCACTTGTGGAAAAGTCAATCACATAATAGGAGTATTCATTCAATAACACCCTCATAAAGAATAAATACCATATTTCCTGCCATATAAGACGCATCTATAATTTGGCAAAGTTTTTTGGAAATAATTGTATCTTATATGGCAAGAAATGCAATAATTCAAAGTGAACCAACTCACCAGATCTGTATTCAGTGTTCTTCCTCCAGTCTGCCACATCAATCTCCAGTGTACCAGCAATGACCAGTTCAAGCTCTCTTGCATCAAATACCCCCACGAGTCGAGGATCAATTACCTCGTAGAAGCCACGCACCAGGCTCTCGGTCTGCTCACTGACTCCCCGCTCCAACCGCCACCGCACCATTCGCTCAAGGTACTCCTGTTGTGTACAAATGGAATATACAAATGGTTTTACTATTCATCAAAGAAGAAATAATGGAAAGATAAACATTCTGTTTTCAACAAGCATTTTGAAGTCTTAAAACCCTCAGGCACAATGAACAACTGATGAGTTTTGAAAAAATTTACATAGAAAAATAAATCTTTAGTTATAATGTTACTTATCTATGTATATAGCAAGCTGATATTTCCTTAAAACAGGAGGGGTAGCCAAGACTAGAAGTCTACATAGGGTTCGTGGGGAATTTAAGCTCCTCTCCCCCTCTATAACCTGTCTCATAGTAGGAAAAAACAAAACAGAGGAGGGGCTCCCCAACACCCTTGCCCTGTCCCTTTTTATTGCCTTTTACAATCCACAGGGAATATGATGGTAGCATTCTTCCGACCTGACTGCTGATTGTGACCAGGCCAGGTCTCCCTACCACAGCATTATACATTATACTAAAAAAACTGTGAAGTTATCATTTAATGTTGAAAAATGACTGTGTAAATTAGACAATCAAATTGTACATTATCAAAACTATCTACTTTAGCTTATTAAATTTTATAATATTCATAACCATGAATTTTTCACCTCCTAACATGTATCAAAATACTAAGATACTGTGATTGTTTTTAGGAAAGAAAACAAGTTTCTCGTAACTGGATTCCCATCCCTATCTTTGTTTTGGTCACATTTTACATAAAAATATGAAAACATGTATACTTGTAATCCACATATCTCAAGGAAACCACTGTAATTCAATAATTTTAAATGATACAAACCTTTTTATTCCTCTCTGTGACAGCAATGTTTTTCCCTCCAGATTTGAGATCCTTTTCTACCACATGGCCTCCAATTTCCTCAGTGACACAGAAGGTTAACTCCAACATGTCAGTGATGTCATTATCCTTTACCCACAGTAGACTCTGGTGAAACTCAGAATCCAGGGATTCCACATCCGACAGAGAGACAGGGCTGTTGGAATAGTCACTGTAACTAGGGATTGGAAGTCTGATTTCCTCATAACTAAATCATTGAGAATAAATTATCTTACAATATTTCAAATTCTTCTCTATTAGCATCGTTTTCCTCATCTGCCTACCTGCGTAGCAATCCTTTGTAGAAAGGACGAGTGAAGAAGGCATCCAACAGGTACTGATGAACTAGGGCCAGCCCCAGCACACGCCCACAAAACCTGAACCACTCATGGTAGTTATCCACGAAGGCTGACATGGGAGAAATCTGAACTGTGTAGGTGTCATTGGCAGAATACTCAAAGAGTCCATAGTATGGGTTAAACAATTCTCTGGACAAAAGGAAAAAAAATTCTCTGGATGGTCCTCCATAGTCCAATCCTTCTTCCCCGTGGAATGTTATATACAGTTTAGATTTCTGGAGGTCCTTTTTGCTGGCACCCATCACCTTGTTGAAGGCATCCTCCAGCAGATGGTCACGGCGGATATTGAGTCTGTGAAGAGGTGAAGGTGTTATTTATATGCATCAACTCATCCAATTCTAAATGTCTTTTTAATACTTGAAAATACTTGTATATATACTTACTTTAGTTTATTTGGTCCTTGTCCATAACCTTTGCCCTCTAGTTTTCTGTAGAAATTCCTGAGCTTGGCCTCAAAGTCCCTCCGGTAAGGCGCATGAGCCCGAGCATTGGCTCGAGCCAGTCCGGGGGAGGCCTGGGGTGAGGGCTGGGGAGAGCCGCGTGGGGACATACCCACAGTGGGAGGCACGTATGACATGATCTCATGTTCAAACAGACTGGCAGAGAAAATACCAAATAATGATTACACTACTGTTAAAGCAGTGATGAAACAATAATTTTTGCATGTTTTCCCAAACATTATTAATGCATACCATATCCAAAGTACAAACATGTTAAGGAAGAGAACTAAATGAAAAATGTGTTAAATGATATTGAGCAAGTAACCTTAGAACTATGATGAGGTCAACATCATGACTGAGGCGGTCAAGAGCTGCTGTTCCATCCATCCTGATGGCTGTGACCTTATCCCTGAGAGCTGGGGAGGTGCGCAGACCACTGTGACGCTCACACAGGATATCCATAATATTTGGCTGACGCAGCCAAGCAACAACCTGAACAGGCATTAAGGGGAAATTAATATTTGTGATACATGTGTAAGAATAGCAATATGTAACTTATATTGAGTGAACATTTCAACATTCACTACATGCATAATATCGGTGCACAATACTGTGCTGTGGCACACACTGATGGCTTATTCATTGTGTAACTTTTCAATAACATTACCTATCATAATTTATCCCAAACTATGCTGTTCATAGTAATTATAAAACAATTACAAATATGAAAATCTTAATGATAAAAGAAACGTGTAAAAAACTAAGAGATTTCCTAGGTAGTAAAAGTTTTCTATCCTGCTTCTATTATCTAGGAATGTGGTAATTGCTTATCCATCTTCCAATATAGTAATATGAATGAAATTAAAGAATTAAACACACACATACACACACACACACACACACACACCACCTAACAATATGCAGCAGCTAATACTCTGATGTAGTTTTGCACTAATTTCATAATTAGTGCTGTGGACAACAATAATTCCCAAACTAAACTGCAAAATAACAGTGGAATAATTCCACATCTGTTCCTGAAATTAGTAGAAAGGATGTGGTAGCACTAACACACTGCCACTGCTGCCTGAAGGAATACCAGACTATGACATATCACCTTGTCATTGTAGGCAGTAGGAATGTTAGGGGTGACGTGTGCAGCGATGCCCCCACAAACACTGCCAATAGTGGTGGGTGGGCGTGGCGGGGGAATGGGCACCTGCGTGGGAGTGAGTTGGAGTGAGAGCTAACTCTAGCCTACTAAGGGAACTGCTCCCTCTGCTCCTCTTTCTTAAATGTAGTCTTTCCTTCAGCATTACATAGCAATTTACAGTGCAACTGAGAATAAGAATCATAATAACACATAAGATTAAAGGTACCTAGGGACTGATGCAATACTGTGCCTGTGTTGTGTAGACTAACCACTTATATTGCCACAGCCCATCACAGAACATACAACTAAAGTGGATATAGATTAGAATAGCCTGAGATACATGCAAAGTTAATGTGGAAGCCAGTCTTTATAAATCTATGGGATCACACTTAAAATTATTAAGCACAATATCAGCCTAGCAAGTGTTATCCCAAAATAAGAAGCATTTCTGCAAAACATCTCTTGAATGCAATAGCAAAATTATTCCTTATCAAAATCATGCAACATATACAATAATAAGCATAGATATCAAAACATCTGCATAGCGCTCTCTCTCTCTCTCTCTCTCTCTCTCTCTCTCTCTCTCTCTCTCTCTCTCTCTCTCTCTCTCTCTCTCTCTCTCTCTCTCTCTCTCTCTCTCTCTCTCTCTCTCAAAAAATAAAATAAAATAAAATAAATCTTGGTCAATACTCACAAATATTGATAATAGAATTACCACAGGAATGACACAATACATGCTAAAATAAGCGTATGCACACACATGGATGTGCACACAGACACACATACATACACACACACACACACACACAAATATAAAAATTAGTCTCTCAAAACTCTCAAAACAACACTAAATGCAGCCTTGACTTAAACAAGTATTTTTTTTGCCATTATGGTATGCAATAACAAATCAATCATTCCACTGTAAGACTGTGAAACATGACTCAATAAACAGTTTCTGGTAGGGTCAAGTCCACTGTTTGGTGGGTCCCAAAAGTCGACCAATCTCTTAACAGTCATCAACTCACCCGAGAAGTCTCATCCTCTGCAGGAGAGCGAGATCTTCGATGATGGGTGCTTGGCAGTGCTAGCTTACTGGCGTTGATGAATGGTGCATCAATGGGAAGTCTGGGATCCATGAAGGAGGTGGTCTTGCTAGAGTGATCTATGAAGAAGAGCTGAAAGAAAAACATTATGCACACTGAGTTATACATCCCATACCCTCCATATGTTCTTGCTTTTATCTTAAATCAAAAGCATATGATTTTATCACTATATACTAGAGCAAATAAAGTTACATTATCACCTTACAACCCCAGAGCAAACACTGATATACATTATGATAAATATTTATAATAAAGTTTTGTAAAATACGAATCCACAGTTATGTGATGAACATATTTCGATCAATTTCTCCTTATATGCATCCAAAACTCAGTAACGCAAGTATTGGCTGACCAGTATTGTGTGGGACAAATGAGATGCACCACATTCAAGCCAACACTATGTATTGTTTCATTATCATCATTTTGAAAGGCTCCAAATGTGCTTGCATGTGGCGGCCTTGTTCACTTAATGGCAGCTCACCAAGATGCACCATCTCTAGCAGCCTCCTTACACAACCTCTGAGGTAATTCTGAACCACTTAATTTGAAGTCTGCACATACACACATAGTAGGATGTAGATATAGCTTAAGAGTCATCATGTGTAAGTGAAAAATAAATTTATCATTATACCAGATGGTTATCCCACTAAAATGGGGTAGCCAATATAAGGCACAGCAGAGTTCATGGAGACAGTACTATTCCCACCCCTTCTGTGGCTTGTCTTTTTGTAAGAGAATATAGAGAGGCTTCCCAGACCCCTCACTCTGTTCCTTTTGTTGCCTTTTACAAATCACAATGATTAATTCTTGTAGCCCCCACCACAGGGCATATTTCTACTGCATACTTATTAAATTACTATTATAACTACCACAAAATCTAAAATTCTATCTACCTTAACACACATCCATACCTTCCCTGACCGATCATATTTCGCCTCCCAGCCTCGTGGTAAATCACGTTCTATGTCTGCAAACTGGTTGACCAAGCTGACCAAATCTCTATTGTGTTGGTAGCGGGCAAAGGCTGCTGGATCTCGGCGAATTCGAGAGATCATGTGTCTGAGAGATGCAGTCCTTTCATACACACAACATGCCTCCTGTAATGCATAGTCATAGTATCATTATAAGTAAAATAAATGGTTGCAGGCAGTGGCAATCATCATCCAACCTTAAAATCTATAACAATACAATTTATGAAATCTACAAAATATGGAGGAATTAGAAAATGGGAGATTGACCAATTGCAAATGTGTGGCACTGCAAAGAATAATATGGAATACAGTTGTTCTAATTGACTTTAACCTCAACATGCTGCTTTCAGCATGTTCCAACCTCTTGATACCATTTGCTGAGATGATCAACAGATATATCAGATATTAGCTCTCTCTCTCTCTCTCTCTCTTTTCTTTTTTTTACCATCCTATACCATTTAAAACATGAATATTACCAATCTCAATAAGATATATACCAATTTTCATTACATTAATTACAAAATTAGATGCATCTTACATCATTCATATGGAGGGCACTGAAGAAATCTGATCTGGTGAGGAACTTGACAGCTGGTAACTGAAGTAACATGTCCAGCCTCTCACTGGTTACCGACGAGGATGAAGATGATGACGAAGTGGAGGATGAAGGAGTAGAAGAGGAAGAAGTTCCTGAACTTGAAGGAGTAGGAAGAGTAGTAGAGGTAACTGTAGAGGTAGTTGATGTGGGTGACTGAACAGCTGAAGGCGTAGAGGGTGAAAGATCTGGTGGGGCTGCACCTGAAAAATGCAAACATGAACATGCATACAAACATACATTTACATATGCATAAAACACACACACACACATAAACACATACATTTTTGCCCCTTTCATCATGAAAATCAAGTGACATCATCACTGTTGTTATCTAAGCCCATTTCCCACCCATCAGGTGGACCATCAGTTAGTGGAAAAAGCTGTGTATGAACTTAAAACTGCAACTCACTAAGCTCTGATGCCACATTCCATAAACAAAGCTACTTCATTAATATTTCTAATATTATCTTTTTTACTTTAATTTTCAAAGAGTGCAACCTAGTAACATGAACAAAAACGGGAGTGATGGACATACTGCTCGAGAAGGATGAGGTGGAGGATGATATTGTCTGAGGAGGGCCTACTGCTGAAGCTAGTGAGGGTGTAGAAGCTGAGGATGGCAGAGTGGCAGCAGCTGCAGCACCAGGAGGTGCCTCCTCACCCTCTACCCGTCTAGAAGTGATTGTCCGACGGATACTCTGATACCTGGAATTAAAAGATGGGAGTTAGCTATGACTGATTGGTTACATCTCATGCATCTTTTCACATAGACATACCAACATTACATGACTTCTCAATACAAGTACTGAACCATTTATCCAGATTCCAGAAAACTGGAATTATCTGAAAACCATACACTATTCTTAGGTTAACACAACACTCTTCTATCTCCTACCACCAAAATTTCCAGTACACTGACCTCCTGTCCAGCTGCTGCCTCTGAAGGCGATCTGTTGACTGTGTCCTCTGAGTTTGAGCGGAGTCATTACCAGAGGGTCGCTGCCATGTAGTAGTGCGGTTGACATGATCAATGTAAAAGATGCGGCCATGGCTGTCAATGCGAGCCTCCCAATCTGTGGCAACCAAAAAGAAACTAGTACCATCCCACAGGTAAAATTCATTCAGCAACCTGCAGTCACCCATAATAAGCAACAAAATAATACTGAAAACAAGTAATATTACAGGTTTACATCAAGGAGATTTGAAGATGTAGCCTTATTGCTGTGACGGCTGCACCACTATATCTATAAGCAAATAATACTTTACAAGCCCTAGAAGCAGCTATTTTTTCTATCAGTCTATCTATCCATCAAGTGTAGTGAATTTCCCTCACAAATAACTCAACACTTCATGTGCTTTTGGTCAGTAATTAAACAAGTAAACAATATAACCAGTCCCCTTCCACATGAAAATAAATCAAAAGGACTTCTGAAAACAATTTACATTCAAAGAGGGACAAAACCTCAAGATTCATAATACAAGTCTGGAAATTGTCTCACCATATTCTCTGCGATTCATAAAAGGCAACAAAAAGGGATGGAGTGTGGAGGCCTTTTGAAATAATTTGTATGAGTTTTTGAGCGAATGTAATCATTGCATTGTTAGGAGACTTAAATGCCTTGTGTTGATTCAGAGAAAGGGTCAAACACACCATGCTATGATGGTTTGACCACATAGAAAGAATGCCAGAGAGTGATATGACAGAGTGTACATGAGTAAAATAGAGACAACGGGTGCAAGAGGACAACGCCAAGTGAAATGGGAGGACAGAGCACTAGAGTACGTGAGAAAAAGAAGAGAGAGGAGATTGAGGGATTAGAGTATGCAAGGAGGAAATATAAGGACAAGAATAAATGGAAACTTTTCTGCCATAGCCATTTCGTTGGATAGTTCTTAGGATTATGCATCAGATGGATAGATATGGTTCAGATTAGTATTCCAATTCCCAAGGGTGCCAAGTCTCCCTCCCTCCATCAAGTGACATAAGAGCACTTACTGAGAGGCAGTGGCTCCTCTCCAGGCTGGATCTCCACCCTTTGAAACTTAATTGTCCTTTCAGGGATGGAGGGGAGGCGCATGGTGCGTCCGTGGCGCTCCATCTCCTAGCCAAAAAGAACATTTCTAAACATAAAATATGTACACTGATATAATATATATATATATATTATAATGAAAACTGAATATGTCACCAGCAGTGAGCTTAATTCCATCACATTAATGAGTTAAAATACATGCTAGTTGACAGCTTGAACACACCTGATCACTTCCACCAGAAGGATGGGTGCGGCGGGGATGGTGCGTGGGGGTTGGGGGACACTGCTGGGGTAAGGGGGGTGGATGGGGAGGCATGGGGCGGGAAAGGCGGTGGTGAGGACGAGGGGGAGGAGTGGGGGCCTTTTCATCGTCACTGCCATCCCTGGACTCTTCCTGCCGCCTTCTGTCCTCGTGAACTTCGACAGGTGTTTCTTGGGTGCAGCCACCTGTTGCTCCAAGAGGGGTAACGGGTGACCCAGTCAGTATGGCCACTGCTCCTCCCTGGGATCCATTTGATGACTCACAAGGGGGAAGAGGTGGAGATAGCACAGGATGTGGTGGTGGTGGTGAAGGTGGAGGTGGAGGTGGTGGAGGGGAGGTAACAACAGCCCCAGCCCCCTCCTCACAGTGGTCAGGACTGAGACACACAGTTGCTGGTGCCACCCCTGACGCTGATGTTGGAGTGGAGGGTTCTGGAGTAACCACCCGGCTGCTTGCTCGACTGCCGCTGCATTCACTCTCCCCACTTTCACAGTAAGACCGCCTCGAGAATGATATGAGAGAACTTTTGTCAATATCATAATAATACCTTTTCCCTAGAATAAAACATTTGGGATTCAAAACTAAGAGACAAAGCAATAAATAGAATTATGTTTAATTAATGGTGATATTCTCTTTATAGTTATTATTCTTATCCTTTGCCTAATTCCAAATACATACATATATAAGATTTTTCAATAACACTACTTTTACAATGCACTGCATTATCCTAATTTCTTGCTCTCACTCATGAAGTTTTGTTTAAAGTAAATATCCAGGAGCACAACTGCATAATAAAAGATGTAGAGTAGGAAGGAAGTTTATGCAAATGGAAATGCCAAGTAATGCTAATGGAGAAATATCAGTCATATTATATGGGGTAAACAATTTTTCCCTCAAAATGTGCAGTACAAACATTCTGTTCATAAATACGTATGAATTACAAGTTTTCTTCAGCTACTTTATCCTTACCATAACTCCCAACACCTTTTCCAATCTCATACAGTGGCATACATTATGTTTGCACTTCCTCACCTTTTTCCTTCATCCACCTGAGGAACAAAGAACAGTGGTCGGTGGGTAAGAAGGGGTTTGGGAGGTGGCCATTCCCAGGAAGTTGTCTTGGCAATATGATCAATGAAAAATATTCTGCCATGACTGTCTTTCCGAGCTTCAACATCTGCAATAAAAAAAATACTTGTACTTTCATATACTTATGTGCATAAAAAATGACGATCACAATGACAAATAATAACATATATAACTGACAAATTGTTAAATTCAACATATGGTTCACAAATTGGGTTCATTGCTTGCTGGGATAAAATGAGTGCAAACCATTAATGAGATATGTGAATTAAAATTTGGTGGAAATTATTGATTTTGTGAAATGTGCAAAAACTCAAGAAAATTATATTAAGGATCAAGAAGCATGTAGCATTTATATTTGAAATCTATTATCATTACAGGAAACTCCTATTATGAATTACCTCCTCTTATAATTTCCAATTCTCTCTCTCTCTCTCTCTCTCTCTCTCTCTCTCTCTCTCTCTCATACAAATCTAGATTAGAAAGAAAAAAAAAACAATACAACAGTCACTCACTGGATGGTAATGGTTCATCAAATGCCACTTCAACTTTGGGATATTTCTTCAGCCAGTCCCTGAGAGATGGTTGTCGAGATAATTTGGGGTGATGGGAAGGAAGAGACTTGTCTTCCTTTTCCCAAGCTTCTTCCTTTCCAAAGACACTGCTTTCCCTCTCCCGTCTGTCGCTGGTGGTACGCTCGGGAGGCTGTGGCTTGGCACGATGGGTTGGAGTAGGAGGACAGAGGGATGGGTGCACCAAGGCCTTTAGAAGGCCGTGGTGGGGTTTGTGAGGCGGTACAGCTGGGGGAATGTCGTCATCCCCCTCATTCACTGTTGAGACCTGGGTGGACAAATCCTTCCTTGGCCGCACACTGGCTTCCTGAGATTCCTGCCCAGGAGTCTGAGGCTCTCTTGAAGTCCCTGATGGAATGTTCATGTCCACAAATTGTGCTGCAGACACCAAGGATATCAAGTCTAAATCATTAGTTTCTGTGGTAGGACTGGCAAACACTGAATTAGAGGAGGAACTCTCAGTGCTTACAACCATACAAGTAGACTCTGATCCTCTCCTGCCATCCTCACCTGCCTGGGAGGACAAGGAACAAGAAGTGGAACCTCCAGCAGGAGAGATTGATTCTGAGGTGGAACTTGATACTTGGAGTGAATCACTGAGTCTGGGAGAGGGTGATCTCCCAGACACTGAGCCCTCCCTGGACACCCTTAACCCTGATGACAGTTCTTGGTCAGGGACATCTGAGTGCACTGAATCTGATTTCCACCTTGATAAATTAGAATTTGTTCTTACTTCACCATCATCATGAGTGTCCACATTATCTGCACATACAACTGACTGGTTACCAATATCACCCGTTGGATTTCCTACAAATGAACTCCGCCTCTCTTGAGCACTGGCCGTCACACCGCACATGTATGTTACATTTACTGGACTAGATAAAGAATCACTTTGGTTATTTGCTATTTCTGGGAATGAGTCTTCCTTAATATTAAAGCTTTCCACACCAGTATTTAGAGAGTTGCTTGGAATATCACTACACTCACTATCTGTTACTTTCGGTATATAAGAGCTTCCACTGCAGCTTTTACTCCCATCAAGGTCCAGCATTTCTGAGTTCTCCAGTAATGTGTCTGTGGAGGCTGTTTCTTGAAGGAGACTAGAGTCTTGCTCTGGAGTTGCTAGTGGTGCCACTGTGGCACATGACCTGTCTTTCACACTTTCTCCACTGACTGAATCCATTACTTCCTCTGGTGCATCACTGAATGTGGAAGGTCTTGCTATGTCCTCAGAGGGATCACTTTCCATGGAAGCACAAGAAGAAGATTGCAAAGATGAACTAGGTCCCTGAGTTAAAGATTT
This sequence comes from Metacarcinus magister, assembly GCA_029783475.1. Lineage (NCBI taxonomy): Eukaryota > Metazoa > Arthropoda > Malacostraca > Decapoda > Cancridae > Metacarcinus > Metacarcinus magister. The sequence goes on from JAPQNM010000040.1 coordinate 6,807,997, forward strand.
TCCTGCTTGGCACTGACTATCGGTATCAGTTTGATTATATGACATTTCTGAAATCTGTAAAACTTCATCTAAATCCACAATATCATAAGAAAAAGACCCTTCTAAAGGATATTGCATTCTTTTGCCATCTCCATAACTTGCTCCACTACTCTCACTATCACAACTGGACTGAGAGCTGGCACTGAGCACCGGTGCTTTGGGGCGAACACTGGGGTCACCACCGTTGTTTAGATCCTTTACAGATCCATTCAATGGCATCACTTGATCACCTCCTGTGGTGTCTGGAAGTGGCAGGGGCCGTTTCCTGACCACTGTGGGGAATGTGGGTGCAAGGCCCAGCTGAACAGCCATGGAGCGAGCCAAAGGTCGGTGACCCATTTCAGCAAGGGACTTCATGAGGGACTTTGTTCGTGGTGGAAGTGGTGGTGGGGAATCCTCATCACTCTGAGGAAGAATGGGACCTGCCTCTATTACTTCCTCCTCCTGAGTCTGGTAGTCCTCTGCCGGATACACTGTTTCATATATGGCTTCTTCCCCTCTGCTTTCAGTGGCTTTTCCTTTATTGGCAACGTTAGGAACTTTGCAGGAGTATTTCCAAATTGGGGAGTAGTCTGATTCCCTACTACTGGAGCTGGTGTAGTCCTGCCCATTGTCCAGTCTTGCTTCCCCAAGTCCTGATTCCCCATTGAGAGCCACCTCCTCCTCTCCAAAGCTGCTCCCCATACCATTGCTCATTGAAGATGCAGATGAACTATTGTTGTTGGACTTGAGGGGATTCTTCCTGAACCCCACATGGCCATTAGTGATAAGCTCCTGATCACCATGAGAATCCAGGAGTGCCTCATTCTTGAGCCTCATCCTATCCAGCTCCCCTGGGCAGTCAAGGCCTCCGTGGCCAGAGCAGGGTACAGTGGTTGCAGGGGGCAGGGTGAAGGTTATAGTGAAGTACACGTGACCAGACACTGACTCTCCTGTGCTTTTACTGCCAAGTGCAAAGTCCAGGTGTCCTGATAATCCACTGTAAGAAAACATATTAAATAAATTATATAAATTTTTTTTAAAAATCTTGTTTCATGAAGAAGCACCTGTCTATAATTCATAAAATTATAGCAAATAATCACAGCTTAAAAATTTTGCCTAATGAAGACACAAGATCCTATATATTTGTCATGCAAATCTAAGCAAAAGTGGATGAGACACATAACTTATATCTCCTCTTCCAAAATTATGATACTTGTAACCTATCAACCAACTGGTCTGGGACTCACCTCTTGAGGCGCTCCCTGAGCGTGGCCACTTCAATGGTGAGGCGGCCCAGAAAGCGGCTGATTATTGGCCGGCTCTTTGCAAACTTATCCTTCAGCTCAATTTCCAGGACATCATGGAAGTAACCAATAAAAGTGAACTCCTGCCTCTTCCAAGAGGGATTGACAGTGTTCTCAGCCACACAAGACCGTGCCTCCTGCCCGTGATGTGGTAGGAGTGTCTGGGAATCTCCAGGAAGGATGCGCAGTTTCACGTAGGGATCTGGTTGAAAGAATATTCCCCTACGCAGTCCATGGGCGGCAAAGTCTGTAGATTGTGGTAGATGTAAGTGGTGGTGACTGAGCATCAAACACACTTATGTAGAAAATAAATCATCTGCATTCTCTCCTATGAAAAGATAAGGCACAGAGGGGGAAGAGACAGTATTGTCTCCCTAAACCAAAGTTACCTTGACTTGGCTGCACCCCTTTAAGAGGGATATATGTCAGGTATATTGATAGATAGATAGATCGAACATATACCTCCTATGTTTCTAAAACTAAATGTTCAAGAATCTTTATCCCTTACTGATACGTATGACTGATCTTCTAATGTGTACAATTTTGTAAAACCCAATATTGTTCTATAATACTGAATTTTTTTCTTGTTGAGTATAATACAAAATTATATGAATTGTTTTTGAGAGGTTTCAATCTAAAAATCATGATATGCACAAATATAGTTTCAGCTGAGTCTTGAATTGTTCAAAAGTATCAAGTATCAAGTAAAGTATGAAGAGGGAGACAATGACTTACTGGAGATAGTGAAGCGGATGATTTTGGTGCAGGAGATGCAGCGCTGGAGGGTTAAGGACGGGTGAAGGAGAGCCTCATCTTCAGAGGAATCTGAAGCAGAGCCGTCACTGAGCCTCACAACACGTAGTACTGCTGACACCCCCAGACAGGTGATGGCAGCACCCTCCCCACGCTGGTACCGCACCTCTACACTCCCAACATCTGTGAAGAGGATGACATTCATCAAGGTATAGTACATGGAACACACATATTGTGGGTGTGAGCCACTTTTGATATTTGACCAAAGTGGCAAAACTGTTTACCACTAAGTATTGCAATTCTTATCATAAAGTTACTATGCATGCCTTATGGATGCACCCGTAGTATTGGTGAAAGGGTTTCCTATATATATATGGTTTCTGTGAAAATAAAACTGTATAATGAATACAACAAAAATCTTATGAAAACCTCTCATTATGGTTTCCTAAAGATGAGTTGGACATCAGGAAAAAACAAGAACATTGGTGTAAGTAGGTTGAAAAGAACTTACTTCTAGGGAGAATGGCTGGCACATCAAGGGTCCAAGACACCTCCCCTAGAGGCTGGCCACTGCACCTCCGTTGGTCAAGGCACCTCTCAGCCTCACTCTCACCTGCAACAATACAACATTTGTCAGCCTTATTAAATTGGTAAGAATAAATATATAACTAAATAAGAATATAATAAAATAATATAAAAACAATACATACCACCTTGAATTTATACATACTCTTCATACACCTCATCTCTATCACATTTAAACTTTTCTTCTCTGCTACTGCCATACATAAGCTTAATATTTCAGCAAGTGGGAGTAAGGGAGGTAAAATATTGGAATAACCAAAGTAACATTTTTAAACAAGGTATCAGCAAATATTCGCCTCTTGCTTACCCATTCCTTTGATTATCTACACCCACATTATTATTGTTTTTGTTAAATCATCTTATCCCTAGGGGCGAGTTCAGCGGGGTGGGGGGGGGGCAGATTTCGGCAACTGAACGATAAAGGACACAGCACGTCGATGTCCGTGTTGTGATGATCAGCTGACTGATCCAAGATGGCGGCGCACCCTTTTCGTGGGCACCCTTATCGCCGTGGAAAAAACTTGCTGATTAACATATAATAGAGTCTGGAGCAATTATAGCTGCAGTAAATGCAGTATTTAGATGGCTAGAAGATGTGAGGAAATAAAAGAAGCCGTAAACTCCTGTGAGCGTGGTGATATTGCGTAGATGATAGTGTGGCTGGTAAATTTCTAGTTCCTCCCAATGCACTTGGATGTAAATAACACACTTTTCGTATAAATATTGATCCATTTCGAACGATTTTGACATTCATTTTCGTCGCAAATGCATATCTAATAAGACATCCCCGATCAACCCCCAACAATTCTGGGGACCTGTGGGAATGCGGGGTTCTTGGGGGAAGACAAAATACAATGATTGTCAGTAAGTAGTTTGGTAATTCTGCATAACTACTGCTTCGACGATATCGATATAAATATGAAGTCGTACATACTATACATAGTGTACTTAACACATTTGTAAAGGTTTCAGGCGGTGCTAACCATTACTTCGCTGGTAAAGCATCTTTCAAGTTATGTTAGGTTAGGTTATGGGGTAGAATTTTACATCTTCACCGAAATAAATTGTCTGCAACGCGTCCAACTTCCTATTGTTGGTCATAGAGAACATTTAATAGCTTCTAAATTAACCTAGGTAAAGATTCGAAAGACGACCCAGTCTGTTTTTTGGACAAAACTATTTTTTTCTGATAAATTTTGATGTGTTTTGAATTAATCTGATGTTTGTTTGTTATGCCATGCATTTTTTTCCCAAGGTAAAAATTGCCACAAAAAAGTCAGATTAATTCAAAACCATCAAAATCAATGAGAACAAATTTCTTTAAGTAAGCCTAAGCAAACCTAATTAAACCTAACCTAACCTATCTGAACAAGTATCTGAGGTTGAATTTGCAGTGCATTACAAAGGTAGTGAGATATCGAGTGGGTCATCTTACGAATCTTTACCTGATTTGGTTATGTAAGGGTAGATTTAGTTAGGTTAGGCTTAATTAGGTTTGCTTAGGTTTAATTAAGTTTACTTAAAGCAATTTTTCTCCTATTGATTTTGATGGTTTTGAATTAATCTGACTTTTTTGTGGCAATTTTTACCTTGGGGAAAAAAAATTACCTGGCATAGCAAATAAACATCAGATTAATTCAAAACACATCAAAATCTATCAGAAAAAATTTGCTTTGTCCAAAAAACAATCTGGGTCGTCTTCCGAATCTTTACCTGAACCTAACATAACATAACCTAAATTAACCAAACCTTAACCTACATTGACAAATAACAGAACCTTGTTCAAACCAAACTAAACTTTACTTTTCGAAGAGGTCTCACAGAAAACATTGAATATCTCACAAACTAAGAATTTGCAACGGAATTTTAATTAAGAAAACCTTTTCAAAATGCAACAGGTAATGCAAAAATACAACCCTGAATTCTCTAGAGCATTCTAATGAAGATGTAAAATAATACTGGTTATGGTTAGGTTACATTAGGTTATGGTTAGATTAGGTTTGGTTGGGTACGGTTTGGCTCGGTTAGGTTCGGTTATATAAGCTTTTTATATTTCATTACCCAAAAGTTAGGCATTTCACTCTAGATTTTTTTCCGGATTGCCATATTAAAGCCTGAATCTAAGTCAATTACTCGAAATCAATTGCTCGAGAAATAATTTCTCAAACTATCAATTGCTCAACAGTAAATTGCTCTAAATAATAACCTAACCTAAATAGAAATGTACCCGTTCTTGATTTTAACTGTTCAATTAACAATAATAAAGTTGTATTTCTTTATCTTATTTTTGGATATTATTCATTAAACTAACTTTTTTCGAGCAATCTACCTTTCGAACAATTGATTGTTCGAGATATTATTTTTTGAGCAATTTACTGTCGAGCAATTGATTTTTAAAAATTTACCGGATACCTTATGGGCTATATTTGATTATAATGACGAGCACAACCTGAAACCTTCACAAATGTGTTAAGTACACTATGTATAGTATGTAGGACTTCATATTTCTATTGATATCGTCCTAGCAGTAGTTGTGTAGATTTACCAGCAGTTTCGAATACATTTAATGAGCTTTATTTTTTCATATATTTATTTTCTAAGTGTGATCTGAAGGATTACCTTACCCAGAAGGTGATCCCAGCATTGTACATCATTCTTGGCAACTCACCCAGTCTTTTCAGGTGTCCAAACCATCTCAGTATTCATATCAAATTATTGTTGTAATTTACTTAAAAAATAATGTCTTTTAAGGTAAACATGATAATAAAAAACCAAGAACATTTATTGACTTGTAAATACAATAGATTAGATTATCTTAGATTATAAACAAACATTCAAGACATAAACCCATATACATTAATGAATACAAGTATGTACAGGTTTGGGAGACTGCATTGTGTAAAAATTGAAAATGAAAGTAGCTGAGGAATAATATGGAGATAACATTAGTGTCTTCTCCCGAGGTTAATACTTACATGTCAGATATAATAAAGGTATGTTCCTATCAAATTTGTTATTTTATGTTGCCTCTATCTGTATATAGACAGTTAGGTACAATAGGTGTTGTGTTATTAATAGATAGTCGGGTCTTAGGGCGTTTCTTGACCGTCTGTTGTAAGGCGAATTCCTTATTACCGAGACGGCGATATTAAACAACGTCTTACTTCATCATATATACGAATGTATTGACTTCACTGTCTTAATTACTTATTCTATAACTTCAAAGGATCTTAGTGCATTGTTCCTAAGTGAACCTCAGTCTCTGACAGATAAGAAAATTAGCTTAAACATCTCCGACAGTGGAAATCTAACATTCTTCGGCTACTTCCTCTGGTCCCCTTGCAAAATGTAAACAAAAAACCCCCCAGTCTCAGTCCAAGTCCCCTCGGCTGATGCTCTGGTTGCTCAGCCGAAGCTCGGCTGGCCAGCGAGGCTCGGCTGACTGTTCGCGGCTTTGTGATTGGCTGAGCTCGGCTGTGTATCATTGCGGAGCGTTGTGATTGGCTGAGCTCGGCTGTGTAACATTTGCGGGAGTCGCCACCGAACGGGCCCCCTGACTTGATTAACTAAAACATGAAGGTAAATATATTTGACAAAACGAGACAAATAATGACGTTTAGAAGAAAAAAATTACAGTGGGTTACAGTCAGGATCTCACAAAGCCAGGTAGGCCACTAAAAACGAAAACGCTGACTAATTATTTTTAAGACTTTGTTCCGTATAGTATGTAGGATGTTGTGATGTGTCTCAGGGAAGTTAGAGGCCCAGGCAGGGCTTACATAATGCATCACTGAGCGTATATATTGTTTATAGACTGTGGTTGTGATTTTGTTGTATTCAAATGTTGTACTGGCGAGTGATCTGAGAGAATTCAGTCTTGCTGTGCATTCGTTTTTGATGTTGATATTTTTCTTTACTGCTGACCTTATGTCCAATAATTATCCGGCAACTGAAAATCTACCGAATATATCAATTAATATAAACTCATTAAAATAACATGCATAGATAATTTTTGCCATAGATTTTTTTCTTTTCTTATACTTAGGATACATAACAAGTGCTTCGCCAACTGTCATCAAACAATTATCTGATCTCTTATACTTCTGCTGTGTATGCAGCATCTACTCGTGGGGCTGCGGCAGCGGGAGTGAACCTTTAACGCGAGTGGGCGAGGTGTCGCTTCCCTCCTTTCTGACTGCAGACACACGTGACAAAGCAGGGGAACATGGCAAGGGCAAAAGAGGAGGAAGGCGGCGAGAGAGGGGACCAGGGTTAGGGGCTCACAGAAGGGCACACGGTGGGAGGGAACGGAAGGACGTGGGTTGAGAGAGAGAGAGAGAGAGAGAGAGAGAGAGAGAGAGAGAGAGAGAGAGAGAGAGAGAGAGAGAGAGAGAGAGAGAGAGAGAGAGAGAGAGAGAGAGAGAGAGAGCAGTCATTTGATATGTAGCTAAATTAATTAATATGACCAAAAAAGAAATGTCTAGAGGTCTAGTGATAAATATTATAGAAGCAGGATACAAGAAAAAAAAACATCAGTATCGACTAATTAAAAGAGAAATATGAGCAAACATTATGAAAGCGAAATGAATAGAGGAACAATGAATAACTTCAAGATATTTGTCATATGGTGAAAACGAACTACTGAAAAAACATATAACAGAGGTTAAGATAGAACAGAAAATAAATAAGTGAATGAATGAGCTGGTTCAAAAAGGAGAGCGTGGAATAGGCGTGTGACGTAACAAATGAAGATATAAATAACGGGTGAGTGAATGGGATACAAAAGAGACTGATTGAAAGGGACAGTCTCATAATAAACAGAAACTGGAGAGAAACAACGAGACTAGCGTACGAGACATGCATTAATTCAAAACTAATAACCATAATATAAATAATCGTAGAACTTAAAGGTGTGAAGGTGTAAAGTATGAAATATGGAAAGAGAATTGTTTTTTTTATTAAGGTATTCAGACTATATTAAACAGAGAGAGAACAACAAAAGTTTAACAATACATCAGTCATATCAAGAAGAGAACATAATTGGAAGAGTTTTGATGCGATAATGTCAGGATTAAGGAGACAAAGGAAATAATTCGTAGATTCTGGGAGATAAGATAAGAAGACTAAATATCCGGAAACTTAATCATGAAAAATATATACTTATAGACAGAGAAAGAAAAGCCTAAAACACCTCAGAAAATTACGTTACGAAGGCAAAATTCCCGACAATCAACGCAACAGAGAACGAAGGAGGCATACAAACGAGAAGAGAAGAGAAGAGAAGAGAAGAGAAGAGAAGAGAAGGAAAGTGGAGAAAAGACTGAAAATTGTTAAGTAATAGACCACGTTAAAACTCTCTCTCTCTCTCTCTCTCTCTCTCTCTCTCTCTCTCTCTCTCTCTCTCTCTCTCTCTCTCTCTCTCTCAACAAAGAATGAACGCTAGAATCATCGGCGTAAAAGCTGACAGGATAAACATACAAACGCAGATAGACAGGTAGACAGATAGACAGACAGAAACAGAAATAAAGGGAGATGGAACGTAAAAATGATTATGAGAGAGAGAGAGAGAGAGAGAGAGAGAGAGAGAGAGAGAGAGAGAGAGAGAGAGAGAGAGAGAGAGAGAGAGAATATATAACAGAAAAGGATTACAGCAGAGGAAAAATAACGTCGAAAGGAGGAGGAAGAGGAAAAGGAGGAGGAGAAGGAGAAGGAGAAGAAGGAGGAGGAGGAGGAGAGGAGGAGGAGGAGGAGGAGGAGAACTCTCTACCTGCAACGCACCCGGATATGACCTCCCCCTCCCCCACCCCTCCCCTCCCATCTCCTCTTCCTCTTCTCTCTATTTTCCACTTTTCCTCTCGCTACTCTTACATCCTCCTCGCCATCCCTCTTCAGGTACTTTCTCCATCCTCCTCCTCCTCCTCCTCCTCTTCCTCTTCTGTCTCCTTCCCTCCTATTGTCATCCTCACCTCAAACTCTCCTATTCTTTGTAACACTGCAATTGATGATGATGATGATGATGATGATGATGATGATGATGATGATGATGATGATGATGCTGATGATGATGATGATAGCGTTGTTTTTGTGGTGGTGATGATGGTGGTGGTGTTATATACCGCCGACCCCTTTTTAACACAATCTAAACATATGCTGAGAAATCTAAACTAACTTGACTTAGCTATAACGGTCATAGGAGGAGGGAGGGAGGGAGAGAGGGAGGGAGGGAGGGAGGGAGGGAGGGAGGGAGGAAGGAAATGGGGCATACATTGGTGGTAGGGGTGACCTCCACCTATATAGAGCCAGTTATTGAAGGGACACACACACACACACACACACACACACACACACACACACACACACACGTTTACAGCCATACATAACATCATTTACGACTCATCATAAAAACAAAACTTACATGGACGTTTTCACACCCTATAGAAGACAGCAATAGATCTCTCTCTCTCTCTCTCTCTCTCTCTCTCTCTCTCTCTCTCTCTCTCTCTCTCTCTCTCTCTCGCCACAGCTTCCGCCGGTCGGTAATCTGACTTTTCCTTCTCCGCCTACACCTTTCTTTCCTTCCCGCCCCTTTCCTCCTCCTCCTCCCACCCTCTCTTCTCCTTAGCCCATACCTCCCCTTCCTCCTCCCCCCGATGGCTCTTCCGCTGGTCCGAAGTCGTTTATCCTCTGACTTCCGCCGTTTCCCCCTCTTCCTTCGTTCACCTTCCGTTTCTCTCTCTCTCTCTCTCTCTCTCTCTCTCTCTCTCTCTCTCTCTCTCTCTCTCTCTCTCTCTCTCTCTCTCTCTCTCTGTCCATTAGTGCCTCCTCCTCCCCTCCCATTCCCTCTTCTCTCAGCCACTTCATGCTGACGTTCCTCTTCTTCCCTCCTCTCATAACTTCCCGTTTCCTCAAGACAGTGATGGGAAATCCTCCTCCAATTTCGTCTTCTTTTTTTTCCTCTCTCCTCGTAACAAGACCAAAAGAAATGTAATGGTACAAGGTTAAACGAGGTATTTTGGGAAAGTTTTTTTAGGGTTTTTTTTTCTCACTTTTTGTTTTGTTTTTTATATGTATAGCATTGTAGTACTTATTCTCAGTACTTATTATCAGTGGTAGGAATTAGGGAAAGAAAATGTAATACAAGTAAAGGTTTCTGTTAACGTTTACTCCTCATTCCTCCCGTCAGCCATCTCCTCTATCACATTATCCCTCCCCTCTCGCCCTCTCACCGTCCCCCCTCACTTCCTCTCTCTCATTCCTACGACAGACTCCCTTTGACGCAGCATTAGCGCTAACACACAGACACAGACACAGACAGACACACACACACACACACACACACACACACACACACACACACACACACACACACACACGTGATCACCCCCAGCAATGTTAATGTGTAGTCCAAAGAGGAAAATGTTCTTGTTGACCTGCGGGGTACAGTGACGCTAACTGATGGAGGCGTCGAACAACAATATGGACCTCTGTAATGAAACCAACGGCTCAAATAACCAGAGAGGTGAAATGAGGTCAAATGGCCGCACTATTTCAATTTTTTCAAGAGCTGATGGAAGCTACTTGGGGGAGAGGTCGGCGAGATGAATGATTGTCTGGACGTCGGCTTGAATCATGCTTGACATTTATATTTATTTATGTTTCCAAGCATGGTTGAGGTTTTTAGTACAAGTCACTCATTTAACACATTCACGCACGCACCGGTCACGCTTTCTCATCTTGATAAGATGGAAATACTGAAGAAATGCTACTGATCTTCAAGGGGTGGAAGACGTCTTTTCGAATCCTGCTTACGGCAGAATTTTCTTTTAATATATATACCATGGTCGTACAAAATAGAATTCATTGATGAAAATCAATCTGTTCCCCAGAAAATATAATTATAAAGTAAAGTCTTAAGGGGAAATGGCCGCACAAATAGACTCAACAGCGGCACTCACATCTACTTGGAATACTTATAACTCTGATGTTTCTTTCCACGTAACATTTATTCCCTTTTGTAGCTCCTCCACTTATTTTTTTATCCCATGTGTAGCAACATCACGTTACATCTTAAAATAACAAAATATAAATGTTTTCCTTTAGTTTCGAGTCTCCTGTCGCAGCAAAGCTGTCTTGTTTGTTTACGTCGTGATATACAAACGTGTCTCGGCCTTTGTTTACCGACGCTGTGAAGTTCTGAAGTTTCGAGTTTAATTTCACAGACGATTATGCATCACACGCACGTTCTCATGCATCCGCATGTCCTGACGTAACTTTCTTGGTAGCAAGCCAGGTACGTCAGGACACGCGGATGCATGAGTTGACTTCCACACCCTCCCATGCTAGCTCCGGGATGCTGAGTTAGCGACAAAGGAAATGTACCAAAGGAACTCATTACTATAGTCACCACTTATTCATATAAAGTCACGTAACCAATCAATCTAGAAAGCTAACTATTGACTCTTGACTATCTTTTCACCATGCGGCCAGCCAACCACCTCCACCATCACCACCACTACCGCCGCCGACAAGTATAGACATACCTCCTTCCATGGCATGTCACCCCCTGCTTCCCTCCCTCCCTTCCACTAGTCACGACGCTGTCAAGTTCCAAGGAAGCCAGCAACACGGAATGCAAGTGCCGGCTCACTCCCGCTCGTCCCCGGAGTCAGGACACTTTACGACGTCGTGGGAAATACAGGACGTGCCTATAGCATGCTGTATACATGTAACCTTCCCCTTTCGTCTTCCCTGATCTGTATTCACGCGACTATCCATACCACCACCACCACCACTGCTACAACAATTTTTTTTTTTTTTACCATCAGCAGTGTGTAAATCATTATATTACTATGTGCAGCAAAGCCTTCCCCTCTGCCGCTTTTTATCTCACGTACTACCAACTGCTAAAGATAACTCTCGACAGTCTTCTGGGATATGCCACCTCAACCCGCGCCACTATACCCGCACATGTAAACATAGCACCCACCCGCGCTGATAACGGGTTCTCAGGGTATATAGATGGCGCACTTAACCTATTCAGCAGTGCCAACCTTGAGAAACACACTCACAAGGGAAGGGAAGGGGGGTGGGAGGGTGTTGATGGGAAAGTCATGGTCATACGAGCGCCAACACACACACACACACACACACACACACACACACACACACACACACACACACACACACACATACACACACACACACACACACACACACACACACACACGTTCATACATACATGCATGATACGAGGCAGGTAAGAGTAAGAGAAAATGGAAAAGGTGGAAAAATGCAACACACACAGAGAGAGAGAGAGAGAGAGAGAGAGAGAGAGAGAGAGAGAGAGAGAGAGAGAGAGAGAGAGAGAGAGAGAGAGAGAGAGAGAGAGAGAGCAGAATTTAATTAAGCAAAGAACAAAAGCACTGAAATCCTGTCAAATCAGAAATAATGAATGGGATAAAAGGTTAAACATAGACATGAAAAAAATGAACAAATAAACACGCAATGAAAATGAGAGAGAGAGAGAGAGAGAGAGAGAGAGAGAGAGAGAGAGAGAGAGAGAGAGAGAGAGAGAGAGAGAGAGAGAGAGAGAGAGAGAGAGAGAGAGAGACGCACACACACACTCACTCCGACCCACAGACCCAATTCAAGTAGCACAACCGACAGACAGACACTGACAGACCAACCTACCCACCATGTCTAGCGTCACACGGCACCACAAGCGTCACATCACAGCCAGCCACCACTTCAATTGTCCTGGCGTCACACTCCAAGGTAGCCATTTAGAAGGAGGTAGTAGTAGTGTACATACAGTTAGCAGCGGGGAAAAGTAGAAGAGGAGTAGTAGTAGTGGTAGTAGTAGTAGTAGTAGAAATAGAAATGTTAGTGATGATATACAACACGTGTACTACCTTCCCAATATACACTATATGACATTAACACAAAGAAAATACAAGGTTTACAAGTTTATACATCATCATCATCATCATTATTACTGAGCGTGTACTAATGCATCCTTTATACACTCCTATGTATTCTAATCACTGGTCTGCTAGGTTTGAAACACGACCACCGGAGTGTTGTGGGCATAACGTATTCAACACTACAACGTATTCTACACAGCAAGTCGTTACTACGTATTACTAAACTTACAAGGTTTCAGACGATCATTCTCAAGACGCACAGTACTACAAGGCCATGATACTATTTTTATTTTGCCTTCTCCATCACTTATAATATAGTCTCGGTTAATGTAGTTAGGTCATGAAGAGCTTTTAAACTACATATCTTTTTTTGGTTTACATTTCCACTACTTAACCTAATCAGGTCTCCAAGCATCTTCTAACTACGCTTTTCAGTACTTAAGAGTTATATCCTCCAAAGTCACCATGAGAAGGGTTGCAATGGAGTCATGTTGATGTGTGCGGGAGTCAAGCGCCTTCCTAGACAATTGAGCATCTACTAACACTGTTTGTTATATTTGAGTTTTGTGAGCCCGTAGACTGATCTAATATCCAGTTGACTTATCCGTTATACATTTACGAGTACATGTCTAGGCACGGCTCTGCTCTGAAGGCGGGGCAATCCTTAGGGAACCGCGGGCATGGAAAGATCTGGCATTCTTCATTTAACAGAACGTAAGTGGAAAATGACAGTGCCATAAATACGGGCTAAAGGCACCCCCCCACGTCCCCCCCCCGCACACATACACACAAGTGACACTCTTCACTTTTGCACACACTTGGAAGGGAACGTAACTCCTTCTAACGTTGTTGTACTGGTGATCTAGGAGCTGGTACGCACTACAGGAGTAATGTGCGAGCTCCTCCTACTTCGTGCCAGTGTCCCACCCGTCTCACAAAAAGCCAGTCTGGTTTACCTTCACGCAGGCCACGCGGTGCAATACTGGTGTGACGGTGACTTTTTTTCCCTGTGTCCTCCTCCCTCCCAATCCTTACTCCTGACTGGGAGGGAATATTACATAAAGGCAACAGATAACCTACAGGCAAATGTCACTCAAGAACAAGATTGACATGAACACACAGCGAATAAAATGAATTCATGTTTGCTTCCACGAGGGTCATGTCCCTTCACATCCACGAGGACCTAAAATGAAGCAACAGAAGGTAATTCAAAGTACGACAAACCAAGCAATATGACGTCACCTGACCAATGATCATTCATCTATTCAACCTCCTTTCACGTTTTCGTTCGGCTTTCACTTCATATACAAGACAAGATGAACGGAAGAGATAAAGGAAGACAAAATGGCTTGTTACTTCCGTTTATTTTCACTTTGATTCCAGCGTTTCCATGGCTAGTGCATGAATCTCTTCCCTTCCCTCAGCACTACTTCGTTTAATTCCCAGCTTTAAGCTTTTGATACGATCATGACATCACTATAACAACAACAACAATAGTAATGATAATAATAATATTAATAATAGCAACTACAGCAACAACCGTATCATGGGCAACAATGACAACGGCAACACCAGCGGGCAAGGACTGCTGGTGTTAAGGGCAAACGGGCAAACAAAGATGAATACAAAAATACAGACATCACAGAACGACAGCATAAAGCAGGCAAGAGTGACACCCAGGCGACGAGAATCGTCACTATAGATGGGTGAATCAAGTTAAGTGGACACACACACACACACACACACACACACACACACACACACACACACACACACACACACACACACACACACACACACACCTGTCACCTGCCGCCGCATGTGTGGGAGATGGCTAATCCCACCTGCGTGGGGGCGAAGTTTTGACGTCACGGTCCTCCCTCCCCCCCTCGCCAGCCCCTCGTCGCCATCCACACACACCTGCTCCCTGCCTCACGCCGCCATGGCTGACAGGTGTGGAGGTTGTAGGTCACGAAAGCTTGGCACAGGGAGTGCAGTGCCAGAGGAGGGGTGGTTGTGCATGACAAGATGAGTTGTGATGATGATACTGATACATATAATAATAATCATAACAATAGCAATGATAACAATAACAATAATAATGAATGTTTATTACAATCATTATTATTATTAACATTACTATAATCAATATCATAATTGTCACTATCATCATCGTCATCAACAACGACAGCAGTAATGTGTGTATGTATACAGACTATTATCATCAGCTGTCCATCCACCCACTCCTCCACGATTTCTCTGTAACTATGGCAACGTGGATGGTGCAGTGGCTGTGCTTCCCACGTGAAGCGCACCAACAAAGCCATCACCTAAGGCAAAAAGGACGAGCACAATGCCAAACCTTTACCTGGCGTCTCATCCACATTTACCTTCACAAATTCAGTAAACTAAACTAAACAAATCATACAAATGAAACACACACAGGGAATTGATTAATGACACAATGATATCATGTCGGTAAAACAAATGCCTTCAAGACCCATGTTCTGCGTCGCTCACCTGGACAACACCTTTTGAAGACACGTGTGGCAGCGTCAGGAGGGTGCGGGTGTGGGCGGAGGCTTCTCTCAGCGATGGGCCTCCGCACTACAGCGAGGATGCACCATCGCACGCACTGTTTATCCCCTCATTGAATGCCGGAACTACCACTACTACCGCCGTCACCACTGTCAGCTCCATCCCCATGCGTCACGCCACCATGACACACACAAGCCACGCCACCACCACACGCGAGCTTCATGCAAGGTGGCCGGCTATACGCACGAGGCAGGTCGTGGGGAGAGGTGAAGGTGACGCGCCAGCACACATACACCCTTACACCGCGAGAGTTGGTCGCACACTAGTTGAAGCAGTCTCAGATTGTCTAGAGCGCGCGGCTGTCATCTGTAGCAGCTGCGATAGCGCCAACACATTAAAAGACGGACGATATTGGTGTGTGTGTGTGTGTGTGTGTGTGTGTGTGTGTGTGTGTGTTTTACAACATTACTGTCTGTATCTCGCTCCTAACTATATCCATAATGCCTGCTTTGATGTGAAGCAGGCCGTAACGTGAGGTAAACACAATTCGATAGTAATTTTCGAGAACTTACACAGACGCACGCAGAGCACCAGAAATAATCATACAACACTCGTTTAGTGAATGAAGTGAAAACACACATTGTGTGACTCCCGCGAGATATAACACAAATAAACACACACACACACACACACACACACACACACACACACACACACACACACACAAAATATATATATATATATATATATATATATACTTATTTATATATTTATTTATTTATTTATTTTTTGACACAATACTATTATGCAAAAAATAAGCATTATAGTGTATGTAAGTGTGTGTGTGTGTGTGTGTGTGTGTGTGTGTGTGTGTGTGTGTGTGTGTGTGTGCATTTTGACCATCACCATATTCACAGCTAATTCTACTCAGTCCACCTTCCCACCACAAACCACACTACCACCACCACGAACGTATCCACCTCCTCCACCACCATTAACAAAACCACACAAACCCCACCACAACCACCTTCTCAAAAAACAAAAACAAAAAATAGAACCCCCCATCACCACCACCACCACCACCACCACCATCGTCATCGCCTTCGTCAGCACAGGAACGATTATGGAAATCGACAAAATCCGGCACAGAGCCAAGGAAATGACCTACCCTACGTAACCTTGAGAGAGAGAGAGAGAGAGAGAGAGAGAGAGAGAGAGAGAGAGAGAGAGAGAGAGAGAGAGAGAGAGAGAGAGAGAGAGAGAGAGAGAGAGAGAGAGAGAGAGGATAAAAGGACAACGATGTAAGATAGGTAGAGAGAAGGAAAGAAGAAGAAAATGAAGGGAAAGAAGGAGGGAAGAAGGAAGAGAAGGGAAGGAGGAAGGGAGGGCGGAGGAAAGACATGGAGGTGGAGGAAGGAGGTACAGAGGGAGGGGGTACGGTCGGTGTGAAGGACGCCGCGAGGTGGGGGAGGGGTGAGGGCGGGAGAGATGGAAGGAGGGAAGGAAGGGAAGGAGAGTTGGGGGAGGGAAGCTGGGAAGATCCGGGAGGGCGTGAGCGAGAGGTCAGATGGAGGTCAACTCAGCCATGCATGGTGCTCCTAATATTCTCTCTCTCTCTCTCTCTCTCTCTCTCTCTCTCTCTCTCTCTCTCTCTCTCTCTCTCTCTCTCTCTCTCTCTTTTCTCTCTCTCTCTCTGTGCTACATCGTGTCCTATACCGAGAACCTGCCGCAGTCCATTACGCTCTATAAATCATGGGTGAAAAACGCATGTATTAAAGGGAACAAAACAAGACAATATTAAACAAAATAAAACAATAAAAATCGAACAAACTAAAAGCTATCTACGTAAAACAACGCAATAATGATGATAAATAATGGAAAACTGAACATTTCTTTTCAAGACGCTCCCGCTATACACACACACACACAAAAATAAATAAATAAATAAATAAATAAATAAAAATAAAGAATGGATACGTAGCCTATTACTGAAAAAAATTATAATATGAAAACTTACTTAGCATTGTGTTTATTCCGTTGTTACTTGTAATTTACATTTATTTGTTTATGCACATATTATACAAATATAAAAACAATGGGACGGCTGGAAAAATTACCATCGAGAGAGAGAGAGAGAGAGAGAGAGAGAGAGAGAGAGAGTTACCGCTGTCATCACCACAACCACAAATCGTTCGCTCAAGTAGCCTAATAATAATCATGTATGTTCATATTAATTTGATTACGTGTGTGTGTGTGTGTGTGTTCCATAGTTTGATCGAACGTCTACACACTATTCCAGAACGCTATGCAATTTCAATTCTGCCTTTTTGTGCCATGCGGTCTCTCTCTCTCTCTCTCTCGGTATGTATTTCCGTCTACATTAGTCATGCTATAATTTATACATCACTTTCTATTCAATTCATATCCATCTGACTGTGTGTAGAATGCCAAGAAATATCTGTTTGGCCTTGCATATATTTTTTTATTTATTTATCTCATCAGTCTCTTTTTCCGTTGCTTTGTTGCAGCTACGTCTTGGAAACAATAATAATATAAAAAAAATAAGTAAATAAAATAGTTGAATATAAAAAAAAAAAATAGTACTACCCGTCCATCTGCAGAAATATACTTTCCCTATAACTTTCTTTTAAATAATCCATGTCAATCTACCCTTTCTTGCATCTCTTTACCTGACTATCACTCGAAACTTTCTTTTCAACAATGTAGACTCGCCTATCTGTCCGTCCGCTTTTCTCTTATCATGGAAGTTTCTTATTACCAATTCGCCACGATGTCCTTATCTCTCTTTTTTAATATTATGCACAACTATCATTATACGTACTATGCATGTCTGTCTGTGTCTGTGTGTGCGTGTTGTACCCAGCAGACCGTTTCCTTCTAATAAGCAGCTACCACATACTAGACATACGAGTTGACTCACCCGCTCGTTCGCTCGATACAGGACACTCCCTCCTCCTACCCCACCACCAGGACCCGGAGGCGACAACACACCGCCAACAGGACGCCACCAAGGAAATTCTACCGATGGAAATGCGGGTGTTGGCCTGGGTGGAGCAGTAACTACGTACAAACTCTCTCTCTCTCTCTGTCTCTGTCTGTCTGTCTGTCTGTCTGTCTGTCTGTCTCTCTCTCTCTCTCTCTCTCTCTCTCTCTCTCTCTCTCTCTCTCTCTCCCCCTCCCTCTCCCTCTCCCTCCCTCTCCCTCTCCCTCCCTCTCCCTCTCCCTCTCTCTCTCTCTCTCTCTCTCTCTCTCTCTCTCTCTCTCTCTCTCTCTCTCTCTCTCTTTTATCTTCTTTTCTTTCTTTGTTTTTATCTCTCATGTATATCTAAACTGTTAACAATTTATAATGACTTCCTTTCTGTCCACAATATCTCCAGATCGTTAGACATTGTGTATGCTGATTTGATAAAGTTCCTTTTAATAAGTTAGTGATCAAAATTATGCAACTTGGGATCACAGGTTATGTGCACAATCGGATCGAAAACTGGCTGAGCAATAGAAAACTAAAGGTTGTCTCTGCCTTAGATTGGGCAACAGTTATTAGTAGTGTCCTACAGGGATCTGTTCTCGGACCTGTGCTATTCATAATATACATAAATGACATCAGTGTTGGACTTAACTTCATCGCAAGTTTTGCAGACGTGGTTCAAAATTTCAGCATGATCTGATAGGTGCCAAATGCCATTTAATGTCAATAAATGCCATTTTCTTCAAGTGAGAACAAGAAGGCAAACATATGAATACGAGATGAGTGGAATGAAACTTGAAAGCATACAATGTGTCAAAGATTTTGGTGTTATAATTGCTTAGAATCTAAAATTTTCCCAACCCAGTAAAGATGCCACTGATAAAGCTAATAGAATGATGAGCTTCATAAACAGAAATCTTTCATTCAACAGTAAAAATACAATTTTACCTCTACACATCAGCTTAGTCAGAACCCACTTGGAGTATGCAGTGCAATTTTGATCACCTAACCTTGCAAAGAACATAACAAAATTAGAACCTATCCAGCTATGAAGATGATCCTGTCTTTGTGTAGTAAATTTGATGAAGAGAGGCTGGCACGACAAAACATGTTCTCTTTCGAGAAGCGTCGCCTCCAAGGAAACTTTAAAGTGTTTTAAAATACTAAAGGATATATAAATGTTGATGAAAATAAATTGTTTTTAAATGAAGACTTATCACGAAAGGGGAATAACACAGTAAAACTAAGATGTAGATTAATACAACTTAACTGCACTAAATCCTTCTTTACCAATGACGTTGTTAGAGTGTGGAGTAAGCTCTCACCTCCTGTGGTGCAGCGTACCTTACCACGATGAATTCCTTTAAACACAAACTCTACTACCATCTCCTCCAACAAGGTTTCTGATAGAGGCTATATGACCCAGCCTAACTGCTGGCTGTTCAACTATGTTGCTTATGACTTTGCTTATTTTAAACTGTGTTTGCTTTAGATAGCGTTTACTCTAGGTTAAGGACAGAACACCTAGTTTGTACCCTAGGGTCTGTGTGGTTTGAGTTTCTATGTGATTGTCTTTCTCTTTGACTACCTCTGCATCCTCCAGCGGCAGTACTGGAGAGACTTTCCACTCAAAATGCAGTGGAATATAAGAATAAACAAAGAATCAAGGAACCGAGAACGAAAATAAATGGATAAAGCTATGTAATAAACATCAAATAAATAAATAAATACAGGTGTTTGGTAAACATGAGTAAAGGTGAAACATGACGCTTCACTCTCAAGAACACTGTGTCTCAATTATCTTTATGACAGAAAATTTCACCGAAGGCAACTCTATGTCCTGTTTTGTTATAATTTGATGAGTGTCAATAGGAAGGAAGGCGTGGATTTGTTAAACATTATTGCTCCCATGACCAAAGTTTGGGAGGAGACTTAACACAGATGAAACCTGCAAATCCATTCATACTATTTATCACAGATGAGATAGGTACAACACTTACCTGCCACATAGAGGCCCAGCCAGTCTTGAGATGAGGCAGCACGGTCCGTGGGCAGAGACCACCTGACAGTCACAGTCTCGCTGGAACTGGCCCCGATGCAGCTACGTGAGAGGGTGAGGCAGCAGGGTGTAGTGGCGGGGGGGGCACTGGTAACAGGGGAGTCTGGAAGGCTGGTGGCTTGACCATCGCATCGTGACATTGCTGCTGTTGCCGCCCCCCCACCACCGTTGCTGCCCCCCACGCCACCCTCTAGTCCATCTGAAACAACAACACAGTTCCTTTGAATGGTAGCCATAAGAACAAGGCTTCTTGTTAAGGCTCACAAATGTTTTGTCTTTAAGTTTGTATCAAAAAATATGTTGTCTCCACCTTTGTGACAGGAATTGTGTTGCACAGATTGGGCTGCTACACTACACACGACATTTGATACATTTGGCTACAATACCATTATGATATCCTTTGTATAATTTTGCTAGCGTGTGTTTCTAAGAAGCCAAAGTAATTTCTTTACAATATCAAAGCTACAGTTTCTTTTCTTTTTACTGAAATTTTTCTACAATTAAAAGTTGTGTGGTGTTCTGCATGACGATAGTATTTGTTAAGAAAGTCAACATCAAGGTGAGCAGTCTGTGGGAAGGTCATGGCTTGAAGAATGGGATGAGGAGGAGTGGGCAGATCAATGAGGGAAAAGCCATACCATGTAAAAACAACAATACGCAAGAAACTTGAAGAGTGTTTCTGCATATCAGTGGCTGGTGACTTGTTGTACATGTTAGGTCACTTTTACAATAAATCACAAGAAAGGGGACCAAAAACAAAACAAAGAATACAATCATAATTTGATGAATCTGGGCCAATTGGTGATACAGTTGGTAGTGATTTTTGGCCAAATATCTGAGTATATAAACACATCCAATAGGAACACAACAATGAGTGACAGAAAAGTACCTATTACTTTGTTGTTTATAAAGACGACTGGGAAAAGGGAAATGGGAAGTATTGTCTCTATATACCTATATTCATGTGGACTAAAAGTTTCCTTTTTTCGATGTGTTGCATAACAGTCTTGATGATAAGTGTTGAATAATAAAGAAAACGCCACTGTGGAACCCTCCAACCACTTATAATGAAGGTTGAAAAGAAAAATGTGTGTATTCAGAATGAGTAACAAAGGAAAGTCAGTGTTGCAATGGGAGATGATGAAGTAATGTGTCATCAACTAATTAAGCTCCACCCACTCTTACTTACTTACTTACTCCGCATCCCAAGCAAAACATTTCTGCTTACAACCAGGTGAAACAACACTTATATGGCACACAAACATTACACCATTGCAGCTAACAAATTAAATTCATAAGTGTTTGACAATAATTAACATTTAATATTTTGTGATCAGTAAATGATGTCCATTACCAACCCCTCATTCCTACACTCAATAACCTTATCCACAGGCACGACCATCGTCCAATGTGAACACGTATATGACCACCCATCGAGTTAGCGGACGGCATTACTTTTTATACATAAGATGCTGAAGGGGTTAGAGCAAGTAATAAAGGGTTGAAACAAATAAACTACTTGAGAGCCAATCCTAACAGTAAAATAGCAGTGTGTTATTGGCATCTACGTTTAATTTAATAGAAGGTCTGCTCCACAATAGTACTCTGCCTCACTACACAGTCCCTCACACTCACGGGTACTTGCCAGCATCTCCATCAGCGGTGCTAGGGCGGCCCCTCATCTCCATTACAGTTTGCGTCCTTTATCTACATCTTGAAGGTATTATTTGGCTTCGCTGCTAACCATAAGGCTGGGTTTTATTAGTACCATACCTATATAAAGGTTGTCAGAGTGGAAAAAGTCGGTATACAGCATGGGCCGGACACAAATCAATAGTAAACAAAATGGGTGAATGTCAACAACACGCAAAGTCTTTGAAAAACAGTAATTTCAATTACAGTAGCTGTCAATTTAAAACAAAAAATAAAAATTATATTACCACTAATTGTTTTGATTGTAATGCCTTTTAATTAAATATTACTATATGGATATACTGGCAAAATACTCAACGAAACACCGTATTACTGGAACCATAATGAAAAAAATGTCAAGGAGAGTACATATATGTGAGGGACCATGTATGCAACACTATACTGTCACTTATATATGTATAACACAGTAGAAGAACTTAAAAACAAAACAACTATAAGGCCAATGTTGGCCCCTGTGTTTTTTTTTCCTTCAATACTTGAAATACCTGTCACTCATAATTAGGTCTCTCTCTCTCTCTCTCTCTCTCTCCGTATATATATATATATATATATATATATATATATATATATATATATATATATATATATATTATATATATATATATATATATATATATATATATATATATATATATATATATATATATATATATATATATTATATATATATATATATATATATATATATATATATATATTATATATATATATATATATATATATATATATATATATATATATATATATATATATATATATATATATATACATATATATATATATATATATATTATATATATATATATATATAATATATATATATATATATATATTATACATATATATATATATATATTATATATATATATTATACATATATATATATATATATACATATATATATATATATATATATATATATATATATATAATATATATATATATATATATATATATATATATATATATATATATATACACACAAGGTTGACATTCTCTTAATGGAGTGTAACCAATGCAAGAGGCATCATACATTCGCATATATTTCCTTGAGGCTCTCTCCCACACTTCGAGTGAGTTAACACGTGGTGTGTGGTGGTTAAATTTCATGTTATAAAAATAAAAAATCAATGTTAAAAGGGGATTAAATAATCCTCCCAAACTAGGTACCTAAAAACCACATTGTTGAGCCAAGTAAGGTTAGCAAGCTGCCGTAAGCCAGAATTGATTAAAAATTATTAAATAATTATCCCAAAGTAGATAACTATAGACCATATAGTTCTGCTAAGGTTAACAAGAGAACGCTGCATCTTACCAAGTTGAGCTACCGTGAGACAGGATCAAACTCGTAATTTTTAGGTCACGAGCCAAGCACTGTCTCAGAGTTACCCGCCCCCCAAACCAGGATCGAACTCGTAAAATTTAGGCAATGATTAAATAATCCCCCCCGAACTAGGTAACATCTATAGACCATGTTGTTCTGCTAGAGTTAACGAGCGTTAGCCGAACACTACCACAGAGCCAGCCGGCCAATGTTCTCAATCTTCATAACTATTGTATTACCTACCTAGGCGATCCGAAAACAGTGTAGGAGGCAGTTGCTGGACATTACCTGCTTGATAGGCCATTCCAAGATTAAATACCCATTTAAGTTAAGGTTACCAAAAATCACATACACAACAGCTCAGCTTTAAGTTGCACTTCACAATATCCCTAACAACACATTAATGAAATGTAAAGACGTGATTAAATAATTCACCAGAACTAGGTAACTATAGTGTAGATCTGCTAGGGTTAACAAGAGCCCTACTCCTCACCAAGCTACTGAGTCAGGATAAAACTCGCAACCTTTAGGCCACACGCCAAGCACTGCACCAGACACCACCAGGCTCCCAACGAAATGAAGATGCATTGGTATTAGCGCTAAATTAACTAACAGCACGGACGTACTGGCCATATGCTAGCAAGTGGTGAACAGTATCCCATACTTCTGCAGATACCAGAACTCTTGCCAACAAAAAGTTTCTTGGGGGAAAAAAAAATCTCACTATATTCCAATAAGACAATAAATCTGAAGTGATCAAGGATCCTTGTAGTTATTGATCATCCATATAACCAGGATTAACGCTGATTTAACTTAAATTATGATACACTAGTAATCATACCCAGCATTAAACAATGTTTACTAAATAAATGGTAATAGAAAGCCTGTGTTATAACAACAGTCTTTTATTGATGAGTTCACTGTTGTTTAACAGAAGACCAAGAGGGATATTGCTGCTGCAAAAGAGAAGTTGATTAATGTCAAATGAAATCCGATCTTCCTTGCCAACTTCCCCCTTACGGTATCAATTCTGGTCAAACTTCAAATAATTAGGTTTCTGGATATTCAAAGCTTGTTATGTAAAATAAAAAAATAAAAAATAAAAAAACCCTTGCTGAATCAACCCATTAAAAGAAAAGAAAAATCTAGTGACTGGTAACCTGTAAATTTGTACTAGTAGAGGACTATAGCGGGAAATTAGTAATAAGTTCAGGCAATGAAGGGGGGGGATGGTGAATCCTTAACTCACAAATCCAGTCCTTTGCGAATCCCTTGAATGTTTCAAATCCTTATCCACAAGTGATCCATGATCCTCCAGTGAGATCCTGAGCGCAGAACATGTCCCCGAAATATCCTCCTTTTCTATCCATGGTAAATCCAAGTGAGATCCTTATGAGAGCATCTTATCCAATGTGATCCAAGTTATCCAAAGTGTGATTCTCCCCTTGCTAGCTTGCTGCAGTATTGTATCCTCCTGAGCCTCTCACTCCGATTGAGCCTCTCGTCCACGCCATTGTGAATGCTCCTCCTCCACTTCTCAAATCCTAGCTTTCCAAAATCTACGATAATTTGGCAGGAAGGATGGCCATATTGCAGCAGCCTACTAGCTACGGGACTGTGTAGAAAGAAAAACAAACAATTAGTCTCAGGTAAATTGAGAGCTAGAGTGTATGGGTCAAGCTTCGTTCAATACAAAATCCATTCGCAGGCGAATTTTATTAACCATTTTAATCAAAATGTTATTCGGTGACAATGAACACCAGGAAAATCAGAGAAAAGAATACTTCAGTTGAAGAGTAAGAATGGAATGTGAGAACATAAGATAATTATTAGCATAAGATGTTAAAGAAAGGAACTTATTCTTTAAGTAACCTATAATGTTGTCACAATAAATGTTATGAATACATCTTATATATCTAGTTTACTTGCCCTTTGTATACAAAAGTTAACTTTTTCTTCCACTAAGAATGACCACTAAACAACTGCATAAACCTACTCCACAAATTGAGTAACCTTAGGCTATCAAAATTTGCTCAAAAAGTACAAAAACTTCCAAATCTTCTACAATGCTTTTAAAGCAAATATTTTTGTGGTCAAGTCATCTATATTAATTTTCTTCTAAAATATTTACATGTGGCACGCACTTAATGAAAATTATTCTGGATGAAGTGCCACACACTACCCCTCTCGCCAAAATCTAACAATATGATGACAACCAATTATCAAAGGGCAAGTGGGATGTGTGACTGGCAACTGTGCAGACCTGACATCCTCCAATCCCGGCTAGACTGCATGGGGCCAGAGAGTCAAGTCAGCGCAGGGCACACAATCCCCAGCCTGCTGTGCCCCTGCATGCCACTGCCAACAGAATGGCCACACTACAGGTCAGCCAAGTGCCCAGCCAATCCCTGCCATGTGTCTTCAAGGGTCTGCACCACTGCCAGTTGTAGAGTTAGTAGCGCTCCCTGGACCTAGATCGTGACCGTGAGGGGGACCTTGAATATGACCGTCGCACAGGAGAGTACGTTGGGGAGCCCCTGTATCCCCGAGGTGACCTGGAGCGTGATCTTGATCTGCCACCACCACCACCACCACCACCTCCTCCACCACCACCACCACCACCACCACCGCCACGCCCACCACCAGACGCTGGACTGGACCCACCGTAGTCCTCCTTCACGCGGATGTAGGAATTTTCACCCTGAAATATTCAAGCTTGTAAATTCAAGGATTTTTGATACTTTCAAATTATGAAATCTGAAACAACTGCTCATTTATATGTCATTAACAAGTACAACAATAACTAAGTTCATGCTCATTTATATGTCATTAATGAGTACAAAAATTTTCAATACAAGTACACTAGGCCCTCTTAATTCCCATTTGGGGTTAGATTCTCCAAACCACTGCACCAGACAACTCATAAATAGCAAATATCCACTAGAAATATTTAATTTGAAACCCCAAACTAAATGTGCATTGTGAATACACAGCAAAATGAGTTTTGAAATACCCTGAAACCATTAATTTTGTTAAATAACAGCAAAAAATGAGCCACTGAAGTCATCGTGGTACCACAGTCATTAAATTTCGCAGGATGGTTACCATGGTTGTGCGAACAGCTCTACTCCTTGGAAGAGCCTTCTTTCCAATCAAATCCCCAGGCATGTCTAATCTGCCACAATCCTTGTTTACTTCCTCTGCTTGTGTATACTATTGAAACAAAAACATAGTCACTCTACATGTAACAAATCACTAAGATAAAAGTGAAGACAAACACAAGAATATTCTCATTAATGACTGATAAATATAGTATGATAAATGACCTTATCCTGACAAAAGGCAACTTACATTACATAGCATGTAATATCTCTTATGTCCACAAACACAAACAAAATACATGTACAGATCAATTTCCACAAAATACTGTACATGTAAAGGCAAATAAAAGATCACAATCTGGCTGCAGCAGTGATGATGAAGACATGAAGTACAAAATATCTGTATAATCTTCTAATAAGAGACCGGGAAACAATGTGACGTCAAATATAGATAAGGCAGCAAGTGCTGTCAAGGTTCCTTTTAGTGGTAAAATGAGTTTATAAAGGAACATAAGAGGCAATGTGAATCAGGGTGTCTAACTTATTTCACTCTGGTGATAATTTCTAACAAGTGACATTTGCTGGCAAACTGTTGTCATGTTAGTTACCTACAATGCAGATATCCCAAAAAATTTATTTAAACTACCAACTGACATGAAAAAAATAGAGTTAAGAAGGGTCAGTGAACTAGCTTTCCATTCAACTTAAGGAGATGCTAGTGTATTACCTTTAACATTAAGTGTATCTATCTATATACTAGGCTTATATCCCCTATAATGGGGGTAGCCAAGACAAGGTGATTAGGGTTCATGGACACATTAATCTCCCTCCCACTCTGCACCTTGTCTTTTTATGAGAGAGTATACAGAGGAGAGGCTTCGCAAACCCCTCGCTCTGTCTCTTTTGGTCGCCTTTTACGACCTGCAGGGAATAAGGTGGTAGTACTCTTGCAGCCCCCACCACAGGGATAACATTAAGTACCTTCCTCAATTTGTCTAATGAAAAATGAAACCATGAAATATTGTAATCACAACAAAGGTTTCTATCATGCTGTACTGTTTTTCAAGTGTGGAAGATACTTAATTCAATGACTGTGCATACATATTAGCAAGGAATATTTACCTCATGGGAGCGGAACTTTGAATCATCCAATTTTTTGACAGCATATTTCATGTCCTCATAGCGAAGAAACTCCACTACCCCAGTCCCATCCTTGTATACATCAGCATAGCAGACATCACCAGCCTCACGCATGTGGTCTTTCAAGTCCTGCCAGCTACCTGTAGGAGGTAGTCCTGAAAGAGAAGGAAACAATTCTCATTACAAACTTTCAAAATATAAATGGAAAAAAATAATAAAATAAAATAAAATAAAATAAATAAATAAATAATAGCTCCTGAGGACACTTACCCCTCCCTACATTCATGTGATCATTTGTTGCAATTTAATATAATAAAGTTTTATACCATATCTGAAAAGTCAGCAGTAATGGAAATTGTTAGAATAAAACCGAAAAAGAAACGTGCGAACAAGCAGCCACTTTGTATTAATTTTCCTAATGTAGCAGTCAATGGTGGTTATCTTTCATACAATATCTAAAAGGCAACTTGCTAGTGGAAAACCAAAAAGGAAACAAGGTCACAGATCTCAGCAGTGTGTCGTCCCCACTCACACAAACTCAATCCCATACATGCTTTTTGTCCTCCTTGATGCTGAGACCCAAGTCACTTCTTCCCTAACTCCATCCCTTAATTGGTCACCCTAAAATTGGTATCTATACATTCTATCCTCCTCAACTCTTTCTATATAATCATATCACTTCAACATTCCCTGGTCTGCTCTCTCCAGCAAGCTATGCCGATTTCCACAGACTCGGACACTGTTGTTCCTCAATCATATTAAGCTCACTACACACCTGAAATTGTTCTCAAGTACTTAATTTTCAGCACCTCTATCTTTTCCTTGACCTATTGATATTAGTCAGTTTCAACATTAATAAAAACATTTATGCAGGTGCTGTAATAATTCAATTCACTAAGTTTATGAAATTGAAAATTAATCTTCGTCATCTGCTATAGAAGCAAGACTGAGGCACTTCACTACTATACATTGTAATCACTTTAGGAACTTCATAAAACTCCAGCCAACATAAAGTCCGACATCACCACTCACCTGTAACAAGCACTCTGTATTGTGAACGGCGAGCTGGAGGTCCCCTACCCCTGCCCCTGCCAGATCCGCCTCGAGCTGCCCCAGGAAGGCTGTTCCGGGGAAATTCCACACGAAGGCGGTAGCCATCATAGTCATACCCATCGCGTGAATGTACTGCATCCTCTGCATCCCTGAAAACAATATAAAATAGCTATGAAAAATTTAGCTCATCAAAAAAGATAAAATTGTAAACAATCAATTGTGGTTGGTCATATCCTGAGTCATTACACACACACACACACACACATATATATATATATATATATATATATATATATATATATATATATATATATATATATATATATATATATATACACACACACACACACACACACACACACACCCCTACCTGGTAACTGTTAGGTTCAATCATGTTGGATAAATGCCTCCTACGTACATCTTTATTTTCATTAAAATCATATGAAAGAGGATAAAAAATAAAAGTTATGCATGTAAGCATTTGCTAGGTGGCCTAAATCATCCTGTAACAGCTCTGCCTTCTTACGTGAATTAAACATTAAATTCAAATATGTTTAAATGAAAACTGTTCATGGACAACATTGTGGCTATTAATACCACCATAGGTAAAATATTACAACCTGGCATGACCTACTACTATAAAAAAAAATCCAGAACCAATTAGCTTCTAATTTTGTTTTTGCAATATAGGCAAATTTGCACAACAATTAACCATGTAGCAAAATTGTATCATATATTTAGAGTACATGCAATCATGAGAATAGTTAGAGTCCATTCAACTTTTTATACATTAGCCAGCACCAGGTATGTCCCACTAATACATTAAGGTATATAGTGCATAAGATGTGTAAAAAGGTAACTATACTTCAAAGAATTTACAGATAAAAGAAAAAAATGCAGAATAAGACCTTCTGCCCTTTCTTTTTTCTCTCCTTCCCTACATACTATACATAGTGTACTCAACACATCTGTGAAGTTTTCAGGCGCCGCTCACCATTATTTACCTCGCAAAACGTCTTTGGAGTTATGTTAGGTTGGTTAGGTTATGTTAAGTTATGGTTAGGTAAAGGTTGTTAGGTTAGGTTCGGTTATATAAGATTTTTACATTTTATTATCCAAAAGTTAGGGTTCTCAACCTTAGATTTTTGAGGGGATTTGGGTAATAAAATGTAAAAATCTTATATAACCGAACCTAACCTAATTTAAGCTAACCATAACCTAACAACCTTAACCTAACCATAACTTAACATAACCTAACAAACCTAACATAACTTCAAGACGTTTTGCGAGGTAAATAATGGTGAGCGGCGCCTGAAAACTTCACAGATGTGTTGAGTACACTATGTATAGTATGTAGGGAAAAAGAGAAAAAAGAAAGGGCAGAAGGTCTTATTCTGCATTTATACCATGATTCTGGTACCTTGTTTTTAGCGTAAATCGTTGTATTATGCCCCCGCCCACCCAAGAATCCCGCATTCTCACAGGTCCTGAGGCTTGTTTGGGAGTGATAAGAATATTTTTCAATATATACATTTGCAACGGAAATGAATGTCAAAATCATTTGAAATGGATCAGAATCTGTACTAAGTGTTTTATTTAAATCCAGGAGCATTATGGTGAAGATGTAAAAATTTAGCATAATTACTTTAGTTCATGGGTGAAATACTGCATAAAGAATATTCACAAATATGCAACATTAAGAATAAACAGCATAGGTCAAATCTTCGTAGTAAAATATTACTCTTTCTACTCCAGAATTAGTAATGTGGCATGTAAAGTAACCACAACACATGATTCCCCTCGTGGGTCAGAACAGTAGTGCATGATAAGCAGACTGATAACCGGTAAAAGTTTACAGATGGAGCTCGTAAAAACCTTAAGTACGTTAGGCCTAATAAAATAAACAAATATTATCTGTGTAAACTCAGCATGGCTGTTCACATCATAATGACGCTGTTACGCCGGTAAGGACCCTAGCCTCAGAAACAAAGGCCAGCTGAAGCCTGGGGTTGTGTGCCTCCAGGATGTTCCCGCCTAAAATCTCTACATTCACTTATATTAACCCTTCGCCGTCTTCAGAAATTATCTGAGCACACCGTTGATGAATTTTTTGCTAAGCTGGAACATATTGCAAACTATTTAATACCTTACAGTACAAATCTTTAAACTAACCTTGGATCCTCGAACTCCACGAAGGCGAAGGGCGGGCCACGACGGTTTTTCAGATCTATGAAGACAATTTTGCCGAATTTATAGAACAAATCCTCGATGTCCTTCGTCCTTATGTCTGGGGGCAGGTTTCCCACGTAAATGCGACACTCGTTGTTGCCTCGCCCGTACGACATAGCTGTTAATGACTGATGCTGTTGAGTGTCCTCCTCGGTAGTGCCTCGGAATGGCGTCTCCCCGTCCAGTGTTGCCAAGCAGGAAGGTGGTGAGGCGCGGCTACTTGGCCGACGCGCTGGGCTGCTCCCTGTAGCTAGGGCAAATTTAATAGATTGATACATTTATTGTCATATATAAACATATATCAAAGGAAGTGAAACTTGAACTCAAGTATTGTGCAATGAATAATGCAAGTCTTGCCCGGAATCAAGTACAACTTATATATTTCACTGTAGACACTTAAGAATATCATCAAAAAGGTAATTGACAAACAAATTCAACTGTAATGGAATTTCAAAGGATTACCCACAAACATAAAATTCATACATTTATGTTGTTTATATGTATGTGAATATTTCACCTGTCAAACTATCTTTATATTTTCAATGACGTTTGGTATTTATTAATTTCACATAATGTTATTTGATGCCAGTAACCGCCAGATTGTTGTTTGACGTTGTGAACTTGTGAAGGTGTCGCTGACAGGAGCAAGACAGTGGTCCACTGGACTAGTGCTGATTAATAGATACCTGTGGCTTAAGTATGATTAGTGTACATATGTAGATAGCCGTTTAGATAATAGATTTAGCGATGCAGCGCAAGCCAGCAAGCAGGAATCGTAAAGGTGGTGTATTCTCGCGCAAATCATTTCTTTTTTGCGGTTTTGTTTTTAGATGTAAGATTGGAGTTATAATTTGTTTAGGTAAGTTGTGATTATGACTGTTTATAATGAGTAGTTGCAATTAAAGACGAACGCAACATAGCCTAAGTACCGTATCACTGTCTTAGAACATAAGAAAATAAGAAGACTGCAAGAGGCCAGTTATCTCATGGCAGCTCCTGAGCACCTAAAACTGACTATCTGTTCTCTTCATCCATAAATGTGTCTAATCTTATCTTAAAAAATCCCTGCAGGCCATTATATATGCTACGGCTTCCGTCAAAGAGCGTATACTTATTTGCCCTAATGTTTAGTTTTCATAATGTCTGCCTTCATGCTTTAGTTGAGAGACATTATTGTGTTCTTGACTATGATATAAATGCGTAAATCGTATTTTCAGAGGCATTTCTTCAGATTTATCTTTATAACATTTTCAGTGGATTGCTATAAAAACTTTTCTGGCACATTCTGGCATCTTTTTTACGTCAATGAAAATATTTGCGACTTTCTCATTTTAAAACATATAATGGTGCCAGCATATATAAAATAGCAATATTATTTACCAGAATTTACTACTGAAGGAAAGGGGCTTTCATTATATATAATTTATTTAGTAACAAGAAGCGAAGCAATTCTATCATACTTGGTACCATTGCATCTACGTTTGGTTTTGGCGGCGAGGCCCCAAGAAGGGTGGTCTTTTTTTCCTATTTCATCCAAGTGGCAGGGAACCTCTGTTGATAAATGTTCTAACGCTCATAATGAAACCAATTGAAAATTTCTATGTTGAAATGATTTACTTGTCATGCGCTAGCTACACACGCGTATCTATATCTACCCAACATATTTATAATTTATATAATACCTGACGCTTCATTATGTATTGGCTATCATTAAGGAGAAATTTTGAGGCTGGAATATGACAACTAGTATTTCAAAAAACTTTTTTCCCTTTCTAACACCAAAACTTTTCTTAGTGACATTGCACATTCACTTCAAGTTGCACTTCCACACTTATGAATCATGGTCTCTACAGACCTTATGACCTAAATTATTGTTCAAAACAAAAAGCCCATCATAAAGGATTACTTCCCTTGAAATCTTTTTTTTTTTTTTTTTTTTGTACTAGGAGTCACTCAATTATATTTGTACAGTATCATACGTCTTTGATGGCCTTGTTCACGTGTTAGGTAGTTAGTTTTTAAAGATATCGTTCTGTAGATGTATAGCAAGCCCTTCATGGTTAAGTCATATAAGTGATGTATATTAGTTATGCATATTGATAATGTATTATCAACAAAGCAGATACACAACATTACACGTTGGAAGGGAAATAAAAATAACGTTGATAATAAAACAACCATAGAATTTTTGCGTATTTAGGTAATATTAATTATGAAAATCGGTATAAAGTGTTATATTGGAATGAATTAGCAAAATTTGTCAAGCCAAAGTTGACTCTTGGGCCTTAAGTACAGAACACAAAAAACACACTTAAAAGTTGCCTCATAAGTGGAATGAAAAGGTCCTACATTTCAGTGAAATTCTAATGTTTTAGTAGCCAAAGGGTCTATCATATTAACTATAAACACTGATTTCTAAATCTTCTAAGGCACTACCAAGTATACTAATAAATAATTTAAGGTTTTGAATAAATAACCTCTTAACTTTTGGGGAAACCTAGTAAAGACAGCTCTGCCTAGTGGGTTTTGAGATTTAGTCCAAAGGAGTGCAAAGTAAATCCTGATGCACTGTACAAAATTATGTAGCTTGATTTTATAAAACCTACATGTATAAAAATGTTCATATGTTAACAATAGTTTCTCTATCACATCATAGCATTCACAAATAATAAAGCAGCTGAAACTTGAAAATAACTCAACCTTGTAGCTTCTGATACAATCAAATAACTGCTACTTATATAAAATATTGATAAATCATTCCTTTCTTAATATAGTCTCACTGATTAATTTACAGGAAATTTAAATACATAAAATACAGAGCTCTCTAACTGACAATAGATAAAGAAACATATTGGCTGAAACCAAATAACTAATGACTGTGGAAGTAAAGCTACAAGTGGAAGGCTGCAGATCATCTTTATTGTAGCAGCAGCAGCAGGAGCAGCTCACTGGTCTTCCAGGTCCTTGGCACCGTGCTTCAAGATGCGGGTAAACTCCACATAGTCAAACATTGTGTTTTTGATTGGAGCCTCACGGTACATTTCATCCACCTGGCCAGGAATATAGTATTAGTATTATGGACATTGAAATGTTTTCATAATACCACTGGTATGTAATAGAACATTATAGAAATTGGAGTGTGTCTCAAGTGATTTGTTTCTTTCATCAGGATCTGGAACTTGCTTTAAATAGGATAACTGAATGTGTGATTTCACAATTAGTCTATCTATTTATATACCAAGCTGTTATCCCCAAAAATGTAGAGCCAAGACAAGGTGCGCATAAACACTCCTCTCACTTAGCCCCTAGAGCAGAGAAGTGCACCCTGCCCAAAACAGCATGTCAGATCAGTCAGGCAAATGTGGCCCACATCAAGGGTTGTATCTGCAACAGGGTCCTAGGTTTTACCCCTGCCACTTCATATTTAACTAGTGTCCCTCTCCCCTCTCGCACCTGACCTGATCATATGTAGGATTATAACTGAAGAGAGCGGACATATTTTTTTGGATAATGAAAGTAGTGTGTTTTGGGAGACAGATATCAGTAACAGTTTACCTAAACGGTAAATATGACTACCCATCCTCGTTGCAAGGTTATTTTTCAGCAGATACCCAAGTTATTAAAGCAGATACCCTAGTTACTTCAGCACATACCCTAGTTATAGATCAACAAGTCTTCTGGTGTCAGTTCTTCTTATGCAGTACTTGACTCTTAAAACTTAAAACTCAGCAAACACAATCTTAAAGGGTAGTCATGACGGGCAGGCACATGGCTATCGGATTCCCCTGATCTGTGCCAATTCTGAGTTGATCTCTGGGCATGTAAATTTTGCATCCGTTTCTATTTATCACTCAAATTTCCCTCCACTTTCCTAGTTTCTTACTGGCATGCTGAAACCCTATCACCATAAATAAACTTTCACAGTACACGTACATCTTCATCAGTGAATCGGTCTCCCATGGACACCAGCAGTTCCCTCAGGTATTCCTCATTGATGTAGCCTTGGTTGTTCTCATCAAAGCAGCCAAATGCATTCTTGATGACATCCTCAGGATCTGTTCCCTGTGAGCATGGTAACCAATTTTATTTTCACTGTTATTTGCAAAAAGGTTAGGGTTTGAGCTTAATTACATTCACAAAAATCTTTACCTATCTATATACTTGATTTATATCCATTAAAAGATGATAGCCAAAACAAAGCATTTAGGGGTACAGAGAAAATTTACTCTCCCCTCCCCCTCTGCGCCGTCTTTTTGTAGGAGAGAATACCGAGGAAGGGCTTCCCAGACCTCTCACTCTATCCCTTTTGATCACCTTTTACGAGCCGCAGGGAATAGTGGTAGTATTCTTGCAACCCCTACCATAGGGCAACTCACAAAAAATTCACAATGTAAATCAATTATGAACATAACGCATGAATTGAACAAACCTGCAAACGGTCACCAAACAATGTAAGGAACATTGTGAAGTTGATGGGTCCAGGTGCCTCGTTCATCATCCCCTCAAGGTAATCGTCAGTGGGGTTCTTGCCTGGGGAATTGTGACAGGTTATGGTAAGCTTACTAGACTGGGCTTCACTGAAAAATAATTCATAATATTTTGTGGATTCTTTCTTCAAACTGATTAGTACTTGTAGTAAGATGCTTTTATGATGGGAAGTGAAGCGAACTTATAACCAAGTAAGAAAAGTAGCCTGTAAACTTGACTAGATTTCAAGCTTCTGTTATGATACATCACCCCGTAGGGTGTACTTCTCTTCTCCTCTGGGGATAAGTGAGAAGAGTGGATATGTATGTGTACATGGTTGTGTATATGCATGCCCTGTCTTGGCTAACCCCTTCTACAGGGATAACAGCCTGGTATATAAATATCTATAGTCAACTTTCTTGGTGGAGGTAATGAAAAGTACAAGATCAAAGCAAATAACTAAATTTGCCTCATTCCAATCACTGCTATGATTACAATTTTTCATCTGCTTCAATCCTGACTAGCATTAGAATGTGACTCTTCCGCTTCACTTACCCAAGGAAGCCAGCATGTCATGGAGATCATCCTTATCAATGAAGCCATCACGGTTTTGATCAATCATGTTGAAGGCTTCCTTGAACTCCTGGATCTGAGCCTGATCAAACATAGCAAACACATTGCTGGTTGCTCGCTGTGCACGCTTCTTTCCAATCTTCTTTCCTGCCTTGCGGGACGACATCTTGGCTAAAATGAAGACAAATTGTTAAATATTCATACTATAATCCTTTCTTACCTCAGCTAGTGACAAAGTAATTAAGTAGTAATTCTCTACTCTGGTCTACCATCAATAAAAAAAATGTCAAGCTGTTAAATGGTTCAGAAAACAACCTAAGGTAAATATGAAAAGGGCTCCATGCTGAGCTGACAAAATGTTGGCTCTATGTATTATACTAACTGTTCTTAACACATCTATGAACATTTTAATGGTGATGATCCCCACTTTAGCCACATGGCCATTATTAAAGGGCAGGTACCTGTCAAAAATTAAGTCCAGCGAGATGTGTATGGATGACGAATTTCAGACACAAAATGCATTTACTGTGCTCCGGTTAGGTCAAATTTGATATATATATATATATATATATATATAAAATATATATATACACACACACACACACACACACATATATATATATATATATATATATATATATATATATATATATATATATATATATATATATACACACACACACACACACATATATATATATATATATATATATTAAGGTGAACAGTGTGGAAGATGGTTGTTGATTGGCCAGGTGGGGGGGCGCTTAGATTTCAAAGTGTGGTTAGGTTAGGAAAGGATAGATAAATTTTCTAAGTTTTAAGTTTGAAAAGGTTACATAAAATTTTTATAGTATGTATTTCCCTGGTTTAGGGATTTTTCAGGGGTGCCATTTTCCATTATAGGTTTGCTCCCTACTCCCCAAAAAACCTGTTTTCCAACAGGTCCCAAAGCTTTTTAGCCATAGAAAGAAGATACGCGAGTTATCTTTTAGTAAAAAAAATAACCTATGGGAGGGAACTTTAATATCGCCCATGTGGATAAAGTATGGATCAGCATTCATCAAAATCTTCACAAATGTGTAAAGAACAGTAAGAATAATACGTGTCCATCATGTGGGTCAGCTCAGCGTGAAGCCACTGTTCTTTAGAATTACCCAACCTAATTTAAGGAAACTATGGGACATGTGTTTGCTTGAAGTGCAACTACTAAATCACTAATGGCCCTATTTGGCCGAGGGTGCATTAAAATTTCCCAGTTAAGAAATACAATACACATTGTAGGATGTAACTGAAACTACAAAAATGAAGTTAGACACACTCTAAGGGGGTTTGATCTAGGGAGGGAAGAAAGGGAGTATGATTTAGAGGAGAAAGGTTGGGAGGTGGGGGGAGGGGAGAAGTGAGTCATACAGCCACTACTCAGCCTCCTGTCACCTAGAGCCACATGTCAATTGCTTCATGTTTATTCAATTCTTAATATTACTGAAACTAACCTGTTCTTCTGACTGCTTTCACCAGATTCATTAACCGTATTTTAATTAGGAAGCAAAGATTACCTCCACCAGATGAGGTGAATGTGCCAATTTTCATGCAGGTGGCACATTGGAGGAAGCAATTACTCACTGATTACCGGTAATCACACACACACGTCATATTTCTTGACATATATGGTAAGGTTATCGCATAGTGGGTGGAATGAAATGTTTACCAGAAATTAAGGTTACTAAATACAACATATCAGCCATTCCTCTTATATTGTCCCTCTACGATTGTGACTCAACTTTGCACAACAGTGTATGTGTGGAATGGAAAAGGAAGTGGCCACCATCAGAGAAAGCAGGAGGGTGTGGCACGACGAGGCACTGCGCCATCCACTCAAGACAGGTGACACATACCCCTTCAGGTGACACTCATACTCGCAGCAACACTAATTTCACATTCAATCAGGCTTCTATGGCACAAGAGACACCACTAGCCTCACCAGGTTTCTCATAAACAGTCTCACCTTGATGGAATGTGGAGGACGAGTAGGATAAAGGTGTGTTATCAGGCTTGTGATCCCGGTGGAGGTTGAGTCAGCTCTGAGGTTGGCTGTTGCCCCGCCATCTGTTGGGCTATACCACCACCACCACCACCTCGTTCCCCTTCCTCCTCTCGCCTCATTATTCAGCAATCTGTAACTTCATGCTTCATTAAACAGTGCCAAAAATTATACTCAGCAATCTTAAATGACAGGAAAATGTTTCGTGTATATTAAACATACTCACGGTATTCATTTCAGCACTGATAAATAGCGTTGAAATACGATACTAATGTTTTCGGAAACTAGTGAAATGTTACGAAACTTTTAGGTCAGCCGATTACAGCTGAGGCTTTCATTACTGGTATCAACATTCTCTAATACTACATCCGTTATTCAAAAAGAACTCTATAGATATGCAAACAGAATGTATCAACAGCTTCTCAGTTAAGATTCTACAACCCATGGATGCTCGCAACTCCAGGCATCGATGGGAAAAGCGACAGGAGGCGCGTGTTACTTTCTCGTGGAAGTTGTGTCAGAGTTCACCTCCCATGACCTCCAAGCTAACACCTGACCTCAGCAATGTGACATAGAGGGGGGTAAGAGGGAAACAATCTTGAGCATTAAGGTGTGGATGTGTTCGTCAAGTAAATGGATGACACACCCAGTGGAATGCAGCTCATATGTCCGTCCTGATGGTGTATCTGTACGTGTGCATAAGTGCCTCCAATCCTCATTTGGCACTCAGCCATGGGGCACAAAGAAGCCTTATACAGCAATCTTTGCTTGGCATGTGGATGTTTATTAGATTATGTAATACTTATATTTCGTAGTCTGGTGTGTTATAGATAATTGTTAATTATTCTATTTTATCAAGTGTCTTATCACACGAGTATTTCTTAATACATACCCAGTATAATACCGAAGTGAAAAG
Organism: Metacarcinus magister; assembly: GCA_029783475.1. Classification (NCBI taxonomy): domain Eukaryota; kingdom Metazoa; phylum Arthropoda; class Malacostraca; order Decapoda; family Cancridae; genus Metacarcinus; species Metacarcinus magister. The sequence continues at coordinate 6,846,726 of JAPQNM010000040.1, forward strand.
AAAGCAAAGGTCATCGACTGAATAATTTATTTATAGATAAAGAAAAAAATAATGATTAATTATGTGGGCAAGATAGGTGTGTTTGATCGAATCGTAGCTATAATACACGTACTGTATATGGGAGTTTAAGATATTCATGTAACCATAATGACATATACAATGGACTTATTGTAAAATAAAAATTCAAATAAAAGAAATAGATAAAAAAATTCAAATAAAAAATACTTGGGGCATGCTGAGGTTACCTGTGGTGGACTGCAGTGATTCTTCAAGTCAGGAAGATACTCCTCAGTGTACGTGAGGTGGAGGAAGAGCAGACAGTTTCTTGCTGGTCCTGCATTTTTGTAAGAATTTCTGAAGTCTTTAAGAGAGGCAAAAGCGGATCATCAACTCGCTCCTCGTAAATATATGTATGACTAAAATAAAACGAAGATTAATGTAAAGACAGGAACATATGCGACGACGAGTTGGAAGAGAAAGTGACGACGATGGAAGAGTTGGAAGCGCTACCGACAGTAGTCGTGAAAATGCTAAACAGGAAAGTCTGCAAGCACAGCACAGAGACAGAGAAAGCGACGATGATGGACCGAGGAAAAGAAAGTTGACGACAATTCCCTATTCATAAGTAGAATTTCGAACGAGATTGGCTTTTAGGACAGCAATGAGCGCGGCGACACTTGTTCCCCGGCTGCCAAAATCCTGGAGGTGGAATCTTCCGGTGAACGACAGAAGACTATGAAAATCGATTTAGTATCAGTGAAAGAGGACGTCGAAAGACCCAATGCCGCCATGATAGATTATTATCAAACCCCTAAGAATTCTGCAGCTCTGCCGCTCCCTACCTATCACTAAAACATTCCGGGCATTGGTTTCAGAAAGCTGCAGATCAGCAGAGGTATGAATAGACACTTTCATGAGCATGAGGCTCAACAGAGGTTCACACAAGAAGAATATTTCTTAATTCTCCACTACCAAATCATCATAGTGAATAGGTGTCAGCAGAAGCTTCTGCAGATATTACACCACTAGCTTCAGTAGGGGCCTGAGGATGGGTGTCAATTGAGGCCTCTGGAGACACGTCACCACGGGATACAGCCACGTCCTCAAAAGATATGTCAACAGAAGCCCCAACAGGCATTTAAGTAACTTCCTCGGTTGGTGCGTCAATAGATATCTCGTGATAAATAAGTTCAGAGATTTCTACAAGTGGCTCTAAAAGGACTTCGTCGCAGGTAAAGTACATTACCACCAGACTTCAGCGATGGGTCTAGCAGGCGTCTCAGTAGGGGTTTTACAAAGGGTGTGACCAGTAGTGCGAACAGGGGACTTGTCATGGATACCAGTAAGAGCCACAGTATAGACACCTTCAGGTGTTGAGGACGTGCATAACGACCCTCATGAAGAGATGAGGGGAGTTGAGAGGTCGACAGTTTGGCTGTTGACCTTATATAATGTCTCTCAATAAATAAATAACGTCAATCATTATGTAGTTTATCGTATTCCTAAATGTGTCGTGTGGGGTGTAAATACCTCAATGGCAGGACAGTGTTAGGATACTTGATAAATGGAGGGATTGAAAGAAAATGGACGGAATGGAGAGATGTATCATGAAGTGCCTAGAGTAGACAGACTCCTTATGGCTACCTGACGCTTTGATTGAGTTCAAAGGAACGGGCGTCTTGAAGTAGCTAGAAAAGTATAAATAAATAATTTTATTTATTTAAATATTATAGTAATCATTGCTGGGAATTACTGATACCAACCAGCTTATGGGTTTCGTTTCTATTCTTTGTACCCACTGTTTTATTTATCTATCTATTCTATTTATGTACCCAGAAAACAAATATGAACCCACGACATTCCTTGTGAGTTCAAGACCCCAAGTGAGAGAAAGCATTAAGGGTTTCTTAATTTGTTAAATGAAATGCTTTGATTTTTATTATTTGTTATGTGTTTACCTGAGTCACCTACGTAGCTAAGTGGTTACTGTTCTGAATTGCAAAACATTAACTTGGAGATTTTTGTGTGATATTATGTTATGAGCCCTAGGGACAGGAGCAAGTGTAATTTTCTACCGTATCCACTCCTCGACGGAGTTAAAAAAGAATAGGGGTCAATATAGATGCCACAATACAGGTAGAGATTATAATAGACATATATACGTATCACATTGTAGTGACACCCACATACACGCCACACCTAGACACCCACATGCACACACGCAGAGCCTGAGCCTATAATTACTTACCTCGAGACCGCGGCTGAGGTCGAGATTAACTTGACCTCACCTCACGTGACCACCAGGTCCGCGACGCCCAATATAAGCCACCAACACACATCGGCAAAATGATATACAGGAATACACGAGTGAGGAGTAGGAACAGCTATACATGGGTGGTGATAACATGAAAAGGAAAATACTGGAGCAAATAATTATAGAAGGTCGAAGGATGACGATTTATAATCTAATAGGGGAAACAAACTAAAAAAAAATCTGATTATTTACAGAATTATGATTTTATACAAATTAACATCAGAGAAAAAAAAATGTTGTAATGGATGAAAATCGGAAACTAAGGCCGCACCGCGAGATGTAGATGAATAAGAGCTGGAAGTAGTAAGATAATGGGGAAACTCTACACAAGAAAATACGAGATGGTAGGGAGCGAGGAGATAAGGAGAAAGATAATCAGAATCAGAATCAGAATGCTTTATTCCATTAATGTACAATGGCTTTTCTCTTATCTAAAAGATTATATATATACATGGTGAAATATAGTTACATGGTGGAATGTAGATTACTTACATAATAAAGTATAATACATACGTATACATAATAAAGAATAGTGTATATGATATTTAAAATTTTTAGCAAAAGCCACCTTGAAGGACGTGAGAGAGAGAGAGAGAGAGAGAGAAAGAGAGAGAGAGAGAGAGAGAGAGAGAGAGAGAGAGAGAGAGAGAGAGAGAGAGAGAGAGAGAGAGAGAGAGAGAGAGAGAGAGAGATGGGAGGGAAACGGATTGGTGGTGGGGGAAGGGAGGGCTGGAGGAATAGGTAGTACGCAGGTAGAGTAGGGAGGTGCCTGGGGGGGAAGGGTTGCAATGTCAATCTGACTTGCACCGGCAGCGATGAGAAAATTCAAAGTTGCAAAAAGGCCCTTGAGCGCTCCCGCCGTGCATATTTTTTCCATAAGTTGTCCTGTAGAATAATAAGACCTTCCACCCTTACAACCGCCGACCCACGAGGAACACAATAAGATGGGTTAAATGGAAACTCCAAATTTCTCCCGCCGACGTCCCCATGGTCCCAATGTTCACTATATAGGGGTTAGCTCGCAGATCAATAACCAGCAGTGTCAGTCCTTACCATTAAAATATCCACGCTTAACAGGTGTTATTCTCTTCGCACCTCGATATGCAAGTACCTCGTCATGCAGAAACTGATGCAAACACGTCTAGTTATCGCAAGACCACGTTCCTGCGCGCCAAAGTTGGATAAAAAATGGGATACCGTGACGTCACATGCCGGGCAGCTTCCCTCTTTTCTCACTGAATTATTGATGATTGGTGAATTACAGTACTATGGGCCGATTCGTGGTTTCGCAAAGGTCTCGCCTGCCAGCAAACTCCTTCTCAGCGAGCAATGGTTAGCCTGGAACGCCTTAGTCCTTTGTTAACGGCGAAAAAAACCGAGTACGACCTTCCACCCTACTCAGACATTTTCTATAGATTCTGAAGCTCTGCTGCGCCGGAGTGCACTGTCATTACTTGGGAAAATTAAGCAAACTTTTCGTCTATATAAGGAATCGGAATCTATTAAATGCAGTTAAATGCTTTATTGAGAATTTTAAAAGAGTTGAATATTCTAAATCCGATGCTCACCTGTCGCAGCATGTTCCTGGGAGCGGTCTGACTTTAGCACGATCGTCTATAGTTATTTTTGAGGCAGGTTGGGGAGAGATGCCGCGTCCAGCACGAGCTGTAAGTAACATTTTTTAATAGTTATACTTGTCTGAGAACATTGAAGTGAAGATGGAAAGTAACTTGATGGCCCTAAGTAACCGTACGACTCCTTAAAATCTGGGTGTAAATGGCTATTATCTTAGAATGACTATTAAAAATAAACTGCGGTAGTTGTTACAATGTGTGTCCTCAGGATGTAAACAAACCTTATACATGATGAAGTGCGAGTTGTTTTAACAAGTGATAGTTGGTCTGTGCCCTTCCTACTTACCCAAAACAGTTACTGCTTATCAAGGATTAGCATTTAGACTTGCTGGGTCTATCTAATGGCGTATGCCTTAGGCTGCGGGCTCGAACAAGACCTTTGCTTCACACTCCTGCGTCGTACAAAACTTGCAAACTCTCAAAGGTCTGCTGGCCATAGGGGGAGGGAAAGAAGAAGTTGCTCAGCACCATCGTCCAGCCTGTTTTCTTTATGAATTGGTAATGAAATCGTACATTGTTAGTCAAATCAGGGTAGGTAATGTATTTTTTTTCCCATTACGCAATTATGATTTAGTGGAATACATTTGAACATTTGCTTCTTGACTTGACGAGTGAATTTATTGTACATGGTTTGTTAAAACAGGTTATATCATACATTTTTTTTCTTCCAAACATGTAATTGTAATTTTGGTTGATTATACATTTAAACATTTGTGATTTGACTAGTGAATTTATGAAGTGTATTAAGTTCATATCATGAAGCAGTACTAGAAGGTATTGTGGGTGAGAGGTGTGAGGGTGAGAGGCTGTGATCAAGTGGATCCACAGATTATGTAGATTAACATGGGAAGAGGAATGGGTATCAGAGATTGGATAAAGGCCATCAATTTCTCAGTGTGCTATGGGTAAGGTAGTAGAAATGAATGTGAAAATAATGGGATAGAGGTAGCTTTATAATCAATTTCTCATTTCCATAAATTTCTCAGTCTGCAAGGGGTAGGGTAGAAAAAAATAATGAAAATTATAAGAATAGAGGTAGCTATATAATAATGATAATAATAGTATTAATAATATGATAATAATATTGATGATAATAATAGTTATTATTATTAAAATAACATTATTAATGTAAATGATAATTTAATTTTGCTCGAAGGCATATATCACATATACATACAATTATGTTAACATTTACGTCTTAAATTATGATAACTGATGAGGATAATATGAAAATACAACAACTACTACTAGCTACTATTAATAGTAGTAATAGAAGCAGTAATAATACTAGTAGTGATACCAAATATAGCAATAATAATAATAACTAATAATTATAATAGAAATGTTGATAATAATACTGATATTAAGGATAGTTATTAAAAATATGAAATAAGTAATAACATTAATGATGATAATAATAATAATAATAAAATTAAAGTAAATAGTAATAATAATATAGATGACAACCCAATTGTACAAATTACAAATGCTTAGAACTATCTACAGTACAGTATATGTATACTAATAAATGGCATCCATGGCATACATAGTATGCCATGGATGCCGCTGTACCTATGTATATTTGGTATACGTAAGTACAGCTCCACTGTACAAACAGTATGCTTGAGATTGTATGCAAAAAAATCTTTGTAAGGAATCAGACATTATTAGTTGTTATTAATACAGCTACCTATAATGATATCCTCCCTGCCCTGACGAGTTATATTTGCATTTGTACAAAACGACATTCTGTAGGAAAAAATGACAATTGGGTGTTGCATTTGCAAACTATCTGACATATATTATATTTCCTAAGTAAATACTAAAAAAGTAAAAAACGTATTGAGGAAAAGTATGACTACATTTATAAGGTGTTGTTATTGAGAAATACCAAGATTAGTTGGTAGGATGCTGTTCAAGGTTTTTAGTTTATTGAGTGATACCAAATGTTGATTACTTTATAGAAGGTCATAACAGTACACTCTGCATGAATTGTTTAATAGCTATTGATTGCAACATGTAGTTCTGATATGAATGTATAAATGCTATTGCTTGATTTATTGTTCTTATAACATTTTGCATGATGATTTATATACCACTCTTTATTACAAGTCTTCCAAAGGAAAGGATAAAGATGTAAGTTTTAAGGTACTTTCTTTACTAAAGTTTACCATCGTGTATTAGTTGAACTTTGTGTTTGATGAAATATTGTATTTTCTGGTGTCAATGACACTGTATCATTGAATACCACACATTTTGATTATATATAATAATAATAATAATAATAATAATAATAATAATAATAATAAAACAGGAATTCCACCTATCTTACCAAAATGCTTCATAGGTTTTTGTGATTTCTCTTGTCACATCTTTCTCTTAGTTGCCAAAATTTCTTTAGTTGCAGAGTAATTCTACTTATAACAGATCTGTGTTTAGTGAAAACAGATGATTTGTGGCTGTGAAACCGAACTCAACCAAAGCAAACTCATTGTAATTTGCATGCGACAGCTGCGTCACTTATCAGTCTATCTTGAACACAAAGCCTTTAAATCTCATATTTATTTTAGTACTATGCTGCAGTTTTACTTTTTGTTCCTTCATATCAAACTTATTTGAGGCAAATATAGATTAGCATTTGCTGGTAATTAGGGAACTTTTGAATGGTTATTTAGCGTATTGTTGAATTTTTAGTGAATTGGAATTACATGTCAAATCTTTAATTCCTGTCTAATACTGAAAATATTTCCTCCAGGTTCAGGCTTAGATCCGTGAACACTTTAATCTTGAGTCTATCAGACACATGGTTGATAGTGTATTATTATTAGAGTAAAATTTTCTTTCTAATTTTTTGTCTGATAATCTATAGATTTGATGATATAGAGATCAAACATCTCTGAGTTTTAAGAAGATAATACATGTTGAAAAAATATCGCTGACCCCAAAACAGATATTTGTATTTTTGCCAACTCTTAACATAATCCACGTAAATTATTGTACATTGATATCCTTAAGTTTAGCAATTTAGAATAATGAAATGGAATGAAGCTCACTACATAGATCAAACGGAGTGAACGGTGCTACTATAGTATGCGGTCTACCACGGTATCAAAGACTATAGCTTGCAATCTACCTCATTTACTACTATAGTATGTGATCTACCAGGGTTATATATTTATATATTTAAATAGCAGGAAGATAAGAATAAACACGTTATCAACTACAAGACATTTATTTCAGCAATAAACACTTCTTATATCTGTTGGCTTCTGGTATGTATGTATGTATGTATGTATGTATGAGAAGTACCACGAGGTAGTGCTTTCTTTGTCACCAAGCTCCTCGCTTGGGTGCCGCATGTGGGCAGGACACTTTCACTTTCGGTATTTTCCATAGGAAAGGTAACTTTCCCAAGTTATCATATGTATCTAGATAATTTAATTAATCTAATAGCTATCCAGTATTATATGTTTTTCACTATAAAGTATTCATTATTATGTAACTAGTACATTAATGATTTTACTTATATTTTGCGTGTTTAGACTAATACTAATAATTTATAAATAACACATTTAGATGGCACCTCCCAGCCCCCTCCATTTGTCCTGGGGAGAGGCTGGGTGGTTGGGCACTGTTTCCTCAGAAGAAAAGATATAGCCGCGTGCGTCAGACGTGTTGTTGTGTGTGTAACAAATGTTGTTTTTACAGCCCGAACTTCAAGTCTATAAAGACCGTTCGTGGCTACAACACTCAGACAATAATTGTATAAGTGTGTATGTGTTATTCATAGTTTGTTAAATAAAACACAGAAAAAACACACTCCACTATTTAATTCCACATCATCCACTGGTTTGTGTAATCTTCCACATAAAGCAATACTTGTGGTGGTTAACATATCATTAAGGAATGACAGCGATAAACACTTTAAATCATTAGGGAACAACACAAATAAGTCATCTGCGTCTTTCCTCAGCACCTTTAAGCAGAAATGATCAAGGTGTGACTGGAAAAGCTTAGTTTTAGCATCTAACCATGATCGCTCAATTGCCTGAGTGTGTGTGTGTGTGTGTGTGTGTGTGTGTGTGTGTGTGTGTGTGTGTGTGTGTGTGTGTGTGTGCATGCGTGCGTGCGTGCATGCTCCGGTCTCCTGGATCCACATAATGTTGTTGATGGTTCATTGTCAGATGGTGGTAACCTATGGCATTTAGATTATTATAAGCAGGCCACTCATCTGATGTAGAGAGGTGAAGTGAAGTGAGGTGATGTAGCCTGCAGGTGAACGACACGAGAGGTGAAGTGAGGTCACGGTAGACTTCATACCGTGGTAGACCGCATATTATAGTAGCACCGAGTGAACTATGTAGCCATATTCAAAATAGCTATTTGATTATCTCGTGGCATAGTTTTTATTGGGCAAGTTTCTGTTCTATCATTCATCTCTTCTTCTTTTATGTGCCTCAAAGTTTTATGGTTATTGAGTTTATCAACTGTCAACTCAAAGGCACAGTAACTCACTTTATGATGAAATTACAATAATTAGTGGTTATGAATTTAATTATAGAAAAATAGTACAATAAGATAACCTGCATTATTATTCATATTACAATTGGTAACTCTTTACAGGCCAAACAGGGCAACAAGTACAAGGATGAGAGCGAGAGTAGTGACTCAGAGGAGTGGGATGAGGAGGAGGATCCGGATAACATGAACGTGCCAGGTGAGTGGAGAACATCTTGCACTGGGAGTGGAGTGAACCTACCTATCCATTGTCACACCAAATCACAACACTACTATTATAATTGTTTTCCACATTATACATGTAATTTGTAAATATTTTTTTAGGTCACCTTTTGAGTATCTTGAGTATAGATTTGACACTAAATATATTTTTTAAACCTGAGCTTATCCTTGGTGTTGTATGCTGTATCTGCACGATTGTAGTATTCAATTTAGTCAAGTCTAGTATATGCTAATACCTTTTCCTAACTTTTTTTGTGGGTTGTGCACACCTTATGTAACTTTGACATTGACATTATCTGCTATCATTGGAGTGCCACAACATAGCCTAATATCAGATGCTTGTATAAAAAATCATACAACATGGTGCTCTATGGATGATGTTTTCCTGCAAATACTCTTCTCTAGATTCTAAGATATACCTTGATTGATGTTAGAAAACTGAAAACGATGACAGTTTATTTGAGATGTACTTCATACACTAGTGCTTTTTAGAATATATACTATATATATATATATATATATATATATATATATATATATATATATATATATATGTATTCTATATATACAAACTATGTATGAATGTATGGAAAATTTAGAGATAGATAGGTTGATTGATTTAGACAAAACAATTGATTTAGACGTCCTTTAACTTCTAAACCAACATTGATTACATAACAGCCTCCTGCTATCTCATTGTTGCACTCTACCACAGTCCTACCTTATACTTCATCTACCACAAGTAATTTGTGTACCTTGCCACTATTTGTGTTTGCATTTGTTGCAGGAGGAGGCACTAATCTAGGTGTGCTGAAAGGAGAAGAAAATCCAGTGAAAAAAGAAGGCATTGGGGAGTTATCATCCTCAGGAGCTGGTAGCTCTGGCCTTGGTCTTCAGTCCCTCCTGGGGGCAGTTCAAGCAGACCTCAAACCCAAGCCAGACTTACTCAGCACTGCACTTTCCTCTTCAGGTATTTGCAGCTGGAACCTATCACCATCATATAAAGATTAAATATGCAATGTATCTTAGGTAGTGAAACTTGGGATAATCAGAAGTTCAAGAAATGATGAAAGGGTGTGGAATCCATGGACTTTATAGTAAATATAGATACAATAAAAAGGGCTTGATTAACTGTGTGGATAGTGCAAGTACAAGTACAAGTTTATGAAAATATGTACTTAAGTCCAAGTACAAGTACAAGTACATGTACTTGGACCCAACCCTGGTTAGTAGTGACTGGAAGAAGTTCAAGGAATTCATTCCTTTTGACAAATAGTGAATTCTCCCCATATGAAAGTTTTTTTTTTTTCAAGTACATGAAGGTGGCACAATTTGTTCTGAAATATTAGCTTTTTAAAATGTTTGAATGCTCAGTGAAATTCTGTAGAGTTCATATAGCATTGGGCGAAAATACTAGTATAAGGGTTATTACCTAATATTTTCTTTAGAATAATATTCATGTTTTACTGGTGCAGGTCTTGAGGGAATGGCAGGTGCTGCAGGGCTACAGAATCGTGCTGGCCTTCAGCAGCAACTTTTGCAGCGAGGGTTGGTCACCAAATCTGCATATTCACCTGGATATCAAGTCCTTCGCTCAGATGGCCACTTACAGCAAAGAGGTAAGCTTTCCATAAGTTCTGCTGCTTTTTTTTCCTTCTCTTTTTTATCTCTAGCTGCCAAGTTTTGTGGTTGCGCTGTGGCAGAAAGGGAAGGGATGGGCTCTGTTCTTTAATAATTCATGTTGGAATTATAAATATGTGTCTTGTGTGATGGTAATTTGGTGGATGAATGCTTGCCAGTGTTGGTATTGATTAGCATTTCCCTCCTGCCGTGAAAGTAGATTATGATGGATGTGGTATTGTTGTTGTTGCTCATCAATCATTTGTTCAAGTTCAAAGAGCACACATGCACATGAGCAGTCCCAGTGACCGGCACCTCTTGTCCTAACAGCAGATGGGCCGGTATCTCTACCGGGCCTTGGTCTGGGTTACAATCCAGCGCTGACGGCAGGTAAATTTTGGTGTTGTGGCTCCCTTTGCTGGCTGTTAATGGCATGTGGGAATGTCAAAGGAGTGTGACAATGATTCCACAAAAAGACAGAAGTCTATAAAAATTTTAGGAATAGGCTTCACTGCTTTGTTATTAACAAACAAAACAAGGTGTTGAAACTAATAATATAAATAGAACTGTTGCTTTGCAGTCCACTGCTTTTATCTTTTGCATAGCTGCATTTTATCTCATGTGTTTACTTAAATGATCTGACTGATAGTAACAGTGGCTGGTGTTTTGATTGTCTTGTTGATTTTTAACCTCTTTAGATTTTGCTTTAGGCTTCTTAAGTCTTAAGGAACCTGAGGAAGGATGATTTTAAAATTGAAAGGAATTGAAAATGTGTACAATACATTATTAGTCATCATATCAGCTGATTGGTGTGGCTGTAAGACTTCTCTTGGTGCCTTAAGATCAGGGGTCATCTGATCTTGATCTCTTGTGCTTAAGCTTCTCCATGCTGTCATCACTGGAAAGGTGGAATGCAATAAATATTTATTATCTTAATTTGGCATGAATGAAGCCTGGGTGGAACATGTGAAAAGGAGTTTCAAAAAGAAAAAATTATGTTGAAGTTACGTTGAGCCCCATTGGCGTGACTGAGCATACGTGCAGTGTTTGAGCGGGGTGGACTTCTCTTCCCTTATGGGGGCCTAGGGGCTAAGTGAGAGGAGTGTATATGTGTGTGTGTGTGTGTGTGTGTGCATGGGTGTGTATATATGTGCCTTGTCTTGGCTACCCACCTTTTGGAGGATAACAACATGGTATATAGATAGATAAACGTTGATAAAAATTAATTAACTAACTATCAAATTAGTGATGAAAAATGAACACAACGTAGCTTTCAAACTAGAGAACATATGGCTTTCAAAATAGTGAAAGAGATAAGACTATATGTGAAAAATCTGGTTTTGAAATAATGCATTTGGTATATGTAAGTTTATAATTTGAGTTCTTTGAATTTTTATATAACAAATTAATGTTATTTAATTGAAATTTTATCATACAAATTATTAGTCCCATCACATAATTGATTTCTGAAGTGATTAGTAATAACATAATACATGTATTTAGGTGTTACAGCACGGCATAGCAATGTAGTAGATTTTTATTGAATTTTTTTTATTTAATGTAGTGAAGTGTGATGTAACAAGATTATTCTGTATCCGTTATAAGCAAAAAAGAAAAGCTTGATTTTTTTATTAAAATTTTTTGATTAATGAATTCTTTAAAGAAATTTCTATTGACACCATTTGTTGAAATGTTTATCGTTCAATGAGGAGTGTTTAAGATGAGCAAGTGAATGAATGATGTGTGTGTGTGTGTGTGTGGGCTACTTGGCAGTATGGATGTAAGGCAGTTTTCCCTTCTACCACCCACATGGCTTGCTGTTTGCACTGGCTTTACCCATACACCGCATTGCAGGCTGCTTAAGTTTTTGTATTAACTTTAGTGATATTTGATATTTTGAATTGTTTTGCTCTTGTTTTATGTTATGTTCATTGTGGCTAGCATGTCAAAATCCAAATGCTGGTGCATGTAGTTGTATAGTGAAATACTCATGTGATGATACTTTTTGCCACCTTAGAATTACATTGTACAATGTACAAGTACAATGATTAAACTGCTGCAACAGGGTTGCCACATGATAGGCTTATAAAACTTTTTAATATTTTTTTTTGGAATAACATCATCTTTGTTTTTGTACGTGGGCTTAGGTAATAGTTTTACCGTGGAATGGTTGATCAGTATCTTTGCCTACCATTTCATTTGCAAAATTTCATAACTAACTTTTCTAGTGCTATCATTTGTTTATGTATTTAATATTTTATTATACTATACTCAAGTAATTTATGTAGTAATTTTCCTGAACCAAATAATTTAACGGCATCAATTTTTTTTTTCTTTTTTTTTCTATATCATAAACAGTTGGCGCCAGTAGGGATTTATGGAGGTACAGATGGACTTGCCTGTGCCTGTTATTTGGCGTAGGTTTTTAGATTTTTTATAGTGATGCCTCAAAAGTTTACGTTCTCGCTTGAGAACGAAGAGAGGCTAATCGCTGCTAAAGACTCAAATGCATATAACATTGTAAGTCCCGTCTGAGGACAGTATGGCAGCAGTTTCGGTAGTTCAAATAATGAAAAGTGGCCAGTGGATATCGGGGGATCGAACCCGGGACCCTAGGTTGTCATGCCTGAACGCTGACCACTGTACCACAGTATTGAAGGTTACATTACTTAGATGAACAGTAATTTGCTTTCATAATGTTGTCACAGCCTACATTAGTGTTTTGTTGAAAGTTGCCCTGACAAAGAAATCTTCTTTTGCCCATAAATCAAGCATATAAGATGTTAAGATGTTCAATTATTGAAAATTGTTGAAATGCAGATTACTTTTTTTTATTCAATTGGCAGTTGAAAAGTAACAACTGGTATTTTATGTGTTGGATACAAAGATGTATGTAATATATACTGCACTGCTGCCTATGTAATCACTTGTATATATCTTAATTTGTTTAGAAATTAATATCCATGGTTAATAAGAATGCTGTTATATAAGTACATATATATTTTGTTTTTGCGATTGTTTAATGTATAGATTTATTTCTGTGATCACTTATAGATATTTCACATTGAGTTGTTTGTGATAAGTAAAGACTTATATTGGATAGCATTTTATTTTGTACTTTATTGGAAAAGCAATCCTTTAAGTTATACTTTTAATACTATTGGACCAATGTTACAGCAAATAATATTAATATTGTATTGTTTGGGCAGCGAGTATGGGTATGATGGGCAACCTGGGCAACCTGGGCAACTTGGGCAACCTGGGCAACCTGGGCAACCTGGGCAACCTGGGCATGATGGCAGGCAACCCCTTATCAGCCATGCAGTCCTTAATGGCCATGCGATCACCTGGCCTCGACATGAGCAACCCTGTCATTGCACAGCTCATGATGCAACAGGTAGGTGTTGTCAACCTTGGAAGAACGTCTCTCTCTCTCTCTCTCTTTCTCTCTTTCTCTCTTTCTCTCTCTCTCTCTCTCTCTCTCTCTCTCTCTCTCTCTCTCTCTCTCTCTCTCTCTCTCTCTCTCTCTCTCTCTCTCTCTCTCTCTTTCTCTCTCTCTCTGGTCTCCATTGATGCATTTACATTTTTTATGGTATTGCTAATTGTGAATCTCTATTTTATTTGTGGCATATTGTTTCTCTTTGGTGTTTCATTATGCATTGGAAGGTGCTGGGAAGGCACTGTATAGTACAAGATAGGTAGTTAATTATGCCACTGGTTCTGAAGGTGTTACTGTCAATTATCTTCACAAAAAATGTCACTCACTTATCTGATCTTATTCAAGTTGGATGATGATGTTATTCTTTGCATTATGGGTGAGTGAATGTGTTGGATGGTGTGTGCCTCTGTGATGGATAGTGTTGCTCCTGATGCTGTCAATGGTAGATGATGGAATTAACGATTCTCGGGTGAATGGGGCTTTATGCCATTTTAATGGACAGTGTTGGTGAATATTCTGTATGACTTATTTTCGTGGCTAAATGACTTTGATTGAGAGGACCTTGCTGTACTAATTTGCAATATCTGACATTGTTATATGGTATTTTATTTTAGGTAATATTTGTCTCAACTGCAACTCTTGTTTTTTTCTGACAGGCAATGTCAATGTCGCAGACAGGAGCTCCTCAAATGCAGAAGTTGATGGGGTTGTATCCTGGGGTGAGTGTTTGTGACTGTTTTGTGTGTTAGTTCTGTTGTTTAATCATACACCATTCTTACTTTCTGTCTCACATTCCCTTTCACCAGGACTGATGGTTTTTCTTTTGTTATGAGATTTACACCAAACAAACCTGTGGTTATATTGGTTTAGGATCTCATGTTCCTTACAAGACATTCTAAGGCTACTTTTTGGTGATATCATGAAGAATGTTGTCACTATTAGTCTGGATTGTGTCATGCGTCTGGTAGTACAAATGTGTGCATTCTGCATTATACTTGCCCTCAGTAACATAGGTGATATAGTGTTGTACCAATACCCATATTCAAACTAAGTTTCCCTTGTGTACAAAAAATCATAACCTATAGTTTTTGAATAAACCACAAGTAGTTAGAAAACCACTGTGAACTCATACTGTGGCTGCAGTATCTCCTGGCGTCTGTAGTGAATGACCTTACCAGTGACACCGTTTCCCTCCCTGTGCCCATAGCTTGCTAGCTTCATGGAAATGATGAAATACTATGCTCCCCCACCACCTCCACCCCAGGCCCACATGGTAAGTCACCCTCCATCTGCCTTCTGTGGCCAGGGTGTGGGATGCTGTATGCTCACGGTGGCACACAGATACACTCATCATGATGTCAGTATCATTTGTGGAGAAAAATGAAGCTTTTCATTAGTGTCCTGGAAGCCCAAAATATGTAGCAGTATTAGAAGTGTCCCTGAAAAGCCACGGGCGAGCTATCAGCCTGCACCTGTCATTTGGGCCCGCCATTGTTTGCTGATGCCATTTCGTCAAGTCCTTGTCACTTTCGAGTAGAATAGTTTCCCTTGAAATGACATCTTGGGAAGCATTAGGTGGCCCTTAACCAAGCAGTCATGTAGAAGTTTGGCTTTATAATTTTTTTTAACAAGACAAGCAATGTTTAGCCTGCATGTTCTAATACATAAATAATGTTTAAATCCTTGACATAGTTCACATTGTCAAATAAATGTCCATAGGATGTAGTCAGTGCAGTTGAATGTATCCTTATGTGCACCAAAATTTTAAGATTTTTTTTGCTTAATTTCTTCTTATTATAAAACAAATATTAATGGATATTTTTTTTAAAGTTATGCCAAGTGAATATGCAAATATGCTTACCATAATTCTCAAAAATTGAGACAATAGCATGAGAAGGCTTGCTGCAAGAGCTGAAATGTATAATCAGAATTTTTTATTCAGTGAAACCAAGACCTGGATGGTGTTTAGTAACTGAATTTCATAGTGGCAGATACCTTTTTAGGTATATGGCCTGTTGCCTTGTGCACCGAAGTGGGTTATAGTGTGGTGGGTGTGAAGGAGAATGTGACATGTTCATAGAAATAATTTTGTGTTTCACTTATATCATGTTTTATCTCTAATCTCATTACTCCATTACATTCAGGAGACTTCTTTTTAAGTTGAATTTATTTATTTAAGTATTCATTCAATAACTGCTGCACATGACAATGATTTGTAAACATTGGTATAAACATTTTGGAACTGTTCCCTCAATTATCTATCTATCTATCTATCTCTATATACCTGACTTATATCTCCCTTAATAGGGGGTAGCCAAGACCAGGCATTTAGGGTTCAGGGAGACTTTACTCTCCTCTCCCCTTCTGCGCCTTGTCTTTTCATTAGAGAGAATACGTACAGTACATAGGAGGGGCTTCCCAGACCCATTCAGCATGTCTGAAAATACAGTATGAAATAGATTGAAGAAACATCAAAACTAGGCTTCTAGTATGAAGATAATAAACAGAGCACTTGGCATTAGTAGGAAGCAGCTATGTACTTTGAAAGATGAACAACGTGAAATTACAAACAATAGAGGTTAGGTGATTAAGGTAGTGAAGAATTCTATTGAAAATTTTACAGTAGTAATGATATGCAAAAAAAGACCTCAATGAAAAAGCAGCATAAATAAACATTGTGTGCTTCTGGTAAACAAGACTTTTGAAAAAGTAATCTCCCACCATCACTAAAGAGAAAGATTTCCAAAGTTGGGAACATTATAACTTTAATTAATAAAAGGACAACCAAAGGTAACCAAGTGGCAGTAAAATGAAGTAGGGCAGATGAATTATTAGATGGAAAGGCGAGAAGGGAAGTTTTGTCGGGTTGGCCTGGAATAGATGGCAGCCAATGGAGATGAGTGGAGGAAGTTAGGAGAGACTTTTGTCCTGCAGTGGAATCATATGGGCTGATGGTGATTATGATTATAATTATGATTATATGCATCAAGTATATTGCATATTTTACTGGAACCATTACAATTGAAATAATTCATTACACTTATATAGTATGACTGAAATTAGGTAGATTTTCAATACTTAAAGCAGCTAGTTTTACAATGTATCTGCTAAAAGATAAATCAAGACCTGCATGAATTTTGCTTCTCAGCCATAGATAATTTTGATGTGCTGATGAGAGAGTGGTAAATGTGATATGTGTGCTGTTAATTATTTCTGACTGAGGAAAAGCATGACTGTTATGTTTAGTTTAAGAACAATTGGTGTGCAAATGAACTTCGTATACATTGAAACAAAAAGAATTTATTTTTTCCATACCCTTACCAATTTTGGTATTTGTCTTATAATATATCTGAAGCTAAAACAAAACAAAACATGCATGTGTTAACATCTCTATTTAGTGTTATTTATATTTAGCATGTCAATGTTATGGTAGTTTATAGTGTATGTTGAGTATACCTATGATCCACCAGAATTCAGGTGAAGCCTAAAATGGTTTTCTTTTAAACAGTCATAATTGTCTTGAAGAGTCAGTAAAGAATATATATATTTTTTTGAGCACATCACTGATCTTCTAAAACTACAGACATTGTATGTATAATACAATTTTGAAACATATTTCAAAAGTAATACTTGTCATACTTTATATCTGGTTTCCCAAAGGTTAAAGATTTGCATTTGAATTAAGAAATTTGGAACACCAATTTATGCACTCAGCCCTGCTGTATTTTTGACTAAAAAATGTGTATAGCTTTCCCTTCATTCCAGTTTATACTAACTTTGTCAACTTCAGTCATATTGTTACAGGATAAAGATCTTAGAACAGTCTCTCATATTACTTGCAACTATCACTTGTCTGCTTTCTTCAGATGTATTTACCACTTGTAAATAATGTTATTTTTTTTAAGTACCCACGACCTAGAAAACTAGTCTCTTTCTAGAATTTATCTGCAGTCATCATTGTTGTTTACTCCATGCATCAATTCAATCAATTTAAATAGATATTAGATATGTACATGCAATTTTGTTTATCTTAGTGTTGTTGATTGTATATCTTAGTTATGATTTCAGTATCGGTGGCACTGATGTTTTCTGGACCACCAGTACTGAAATCAGAGGCGAGATATGTTATCAACAATAGCACAATGAACACATGAGTGAGACTTTTTCCATATTTTGTCTTAATCTGTGCACTTATCAATTCTGTTTTTCCTTTTCTATACTCTATATTTATAACTTTTAGCTTAAATTTTATCATTAGCATCACATCTCCTATTTGTCTTTTCTATCCTTCCTCCATATATTATAATTATCATTCAATGTTAGTCTGGATGTCCTCACATAGTTTTGTTTCTGCTAGGCATACAATTTCTGATTTCTCTTTTATATAATCTGTTAACTCTAGTTTTCTAGCTATTATTCCATCTATGTTAGTATACATTACTTTTATTTCATCACTTCCTTATGTAACTGGTCCATTCTTTTCTTTTTCTTTTATTTCTAAAATCTGTTGTTTATGTGCCATTTCATTATCCTGTTGTTCTTTCTTTGTTTTTTTCTCTTGTTCTTTCATAATTTTTCTGCTTTGCCTCTTCCTTCAATTCTTTAGATTTTTATCTTCTTCATTCATATTTTCTTTAATGAACACATTTTTATATTCTTCTATGTCCCTGAGTTGGTAAGTCCTAGCTAAGATCTCTTCTGTTGCAGTCCGTGTCTTTATGTTAGCGTGACTGGTCTAAGACTTCCTTCAATGTATGGACCTAATCTCATTACTTCCTCTACTTCCTCCTCAAATTTAGTATTCTCATCCTCATGATTTAGTTGTGTAAGTATGTGTGTGTGAAGTAGTAGTTGGAGTACTGGAGGTAGTACAGTACTTCCCATCTTTCAGATGGGCATGCAGGTGAACCCACTCATGTTAAGCCAGCCTGTTGCGGAGGAGGACATGGAAGAGGACGAAAACATGGGTGTTGCTGAAACATATTCTGACTACATGCCTTCCAAATGTAAGTGTTCCTTCCCATAAGTGAGATGTGGTGCCCTACACCATGTGTGAGACAAGATGAGGGTAGAAGTGTATCAAGGAGGTTGTTTGATAGGTCACAAAAATAAAATGGTAAAGTTAGAGTGTAAATCGAAACAGGGACTTAATAGACTCATGATACACTTAATTTTTTTGTGCCAAGGTTTCATATTTTTACTATCTTATTTATTTATTTATTTTGCCTTTGCAACCCTTTTCCTATCTTTTGTTCTGTGAAGAAATATGAAGGTTTGTAGCCTTGCATTTGTTCTTTTGCCATTAATAGTTTAATTTTCATATCAAGTATGTTTTATTGACAAATAAATTACATATGAGTTAAATGAACCATGTAGTTAAATTCATAGTTTGTTTTAGTTCTTGCAAATTATCACTTTTATGGTTCTTTTCTATTAGTGTAATTTTTGACGCTCTCACATGTTCTTTTTATGTCCACTTGTTGGTAGTGTATAAGACATCCCACACTCCTACCCTGCAGTGAAGGTTGGCATAAAACACCCGGACCAAGTTGTGGAGACAGCCTCCATGTCTTCAGTGGAGCCTCCAGATGTATGGTACAAAATGGACATTCCTCAGCAGTGCATTGAACCTGGGAAGCTGTCTGCACTTCAGCTTGAGAGCATCACTTATACCTGTCAGCAACATGAACACTATCTACCTGATGGAACACGGGCTGGCTTCCTCATTGGTCAGTATTTAGAGTTGCGGTTTGTGTTCTTGGGGTTCCATGGAGCTGTAGCCTGTGTAAGACTAATTGGCCTACATAAGGCATAATTATGGCCGCTCTAGACATTACTAATATCATCTGTCATGTCAACCATGAGTTTGTCCAACTGTATCTTAAAACATGGTTATTGATCCTCTTGCACTTATCCTGTCTATCTCCTTAACCCTAAATTGGTCTGATTTAACTCAGTACTATGTACACATTTATCTAGTTATTAACAGTAAGAATGCCAACTTTTGTGACCATTATTAAGTTCTTTTAGCTATTTAAAAACAAAAATGAGGTCTGTGTACATTGTACTTTTTAAGGGAATGCAGATAAGCAATTATATATACAATTAAAGCCATGCTTATAAGTGTGGTAGTAGGGCTTCCCAGGCCCCTCGCTCCGTCTCCTTTGGTTGCCTTTTACAATGTGCAGGCAATATGGTGGTAGTATTCTTGCTGTCCCCAGTTTGTAATATTTTTGTCATTGATAAGAAGTTGAGAATTTACATACAAATATAAATTTTAATTTGTTGGTTAAAGTAAGAAATACCTCATCCAAGCTCGGTGGATTAAGGATCTATCATTAGTAGGCTAAGTTAATGCAGTTCATACTAATTGTTTTTGCAAGGAAATGAAGCTTTGATTTATAGTGAGGCCAGCATGTGGTGCTTTCATGACCTATGATGTGCTTCTGTCAATTAAAAATATTATTTTCCTCACAGGTGATGGTGCTGGTGTGGGGAAGGGACGCACAATTGGAGGAATTATATATGAAAATTATCTGAAGGGCCGCAAGAAGTCAATATGGGTGTCTGTTTCCAATGATCTCAAGTACGATGCAGAACGAGACTTGAAGGACATTGGTGCGTCACACATCAATGTTAACTTTCTCAGCAAGATGAAGTATGGCAAGATAAACTCTGACCTCAATGGCAATGTGAAGAAAGGTGTGCTTTATTCTACCTACTCAGCTCTAATTGGAGAGTCATCTAGTGGCCAGGGCAAGTACAAGACTCGGCTAAAGCAGATACTAAACTGGTGTGGAGATGACTTTGATGGCTGTGTGAGTATGTCTTTCTATGTGCTCGATTGTGGTGTTAGTGCTAATGGATGTACATCGATACATAGAAGGTTTGACTGTAAGATAATAACATCTGAATTGAACTACTTAAACTTAATGTTAATTTATTAGTTTTTGAGGACATTTTCTCACACTTGAATTAACGAATCCAGAGAGTTTATCGTGATTGATTACAGTGAAATTGAAACAAAGTCTCCCACATTTCTGTTGCACAGATTATATTTGATGAATGCCATCGAGCCAAGAACTTGAGTCCAGTTGGATCTGGGAAGCCCACAAAGACTGGTTTAACTGTGCTGGAGTTGCAGACCAGATTGCCTAAAGCCAGGGTGGTGTATGCCTCAGCCACTGGTGCCTCTGAGCCCAAGAACATGGCATACATGGTCCGGCTGGGTATCTGGGCCAAGGGCACTCCCTTCCCCGAGTTCAGTGACTTCATCAGTGCTGTGGAGAAAAGGTGAGTATCAGGGAAAAATGTGAAGTCACTAGGTGTACCTGGGGTCATAGTGCACCTTGTATTTGCTATACAAAAAGTTTAGTTACAGCTCCATTCAGAATTATATTTTCATTGGCATAATGCAGTCTGAACCATTCAGTGTAATGAGGAAAGGATGTGGTTTCTTATTCCAGGATACTCAAAAAATTTTGTCATATTTTTTCTTATTCTAATATTTTGTTGTTCTGATCTAAGTTTACCATGAAATATAAATTATTTTTTCTATATACCCAGTTAATATCCCACTTAAAACAAAGCGTTTAGGGTTCAAAGAGATATTGCTTTCCCCTCCCCATCTATACTCTGATTTTTCTTACAAGAGAATGCAGAGAGCCTTACCAGACCTATCACTCCATCCCTTTTGGTCACCTTTTACGACCTGCAAGGATTACTGTAGTAGTATTCTTGCAGCCCCACCATAGGGATAAAATTATTTTGAAATATAAATTTTTACAAGATTGTAATAATCCCCAGTGATAGGGGACCTGCCTTAGTTGGACATCAGCGCCCAGGCTGGAAAAAACACTACCACTGTATTCCCTGCATGTTGTAAAAGACGATAGTAGGTTGGAGAGCTCCTCCTCTGCTTTTGCATGGTATGAGACAAGATATAGAAGGGGAGGGGGAGATTAAATTTTCCCCGAACCCTATGTCTTGTCTCGGCTATCTTCATTTAAGGGGATATATGCTGGGTATATAGATAGATCGATTATGAATTACCTTTTATAAATGACCAATTGTGTTATAATAGTTCTGAGACCTGAATATGTGTTTCACAGAGGTGTTGGTGCTATGGAGATTGTGGCGATGGACATGAAGCTGCGTGGGATGTACATTGCTCGTCAACTCAGTTTTCACGGGGTAGCATTTAGGATAGAAGAAGTACCTTTAGATGAAGATTTTCAGCACATGTATGATGAATCTGTCAAATTGGTGAGTACATTTTTATTTCATACAAACATTTCTTGAAATAACTTAAGAATTAGGCAAAATTTCTTCACATTATCTGGTTGAGCAGAGCAGTGGTGTGTTGAGGTGGTTCAGATATATGGGAAGAACGGAGGAAGACTGGTTGGTGAAGAAGTTAATGTGATCTAATGTGATATATATATATATATATATATATATATATATATATATATATATATATATATATATATATATATATATATATGGTATTTATAATATATATAATGCATATATATATATATATATATATATATATATATATATATATATATATATATATATATATATATATATATATGGTATTTATAATATATATAATGCATATATATATATAATGTGTATATATATATATATATATATATATATATATATATATATATATATATATATATATATATGGTATTTATAATATATATAATGCATGTATATATAATGTGTATATATATATATATATATATATATATATATATATATATATATATATATATATATATATATATATATATATATATATATATATGGTATTTATAATATATATAATGCATATATATATAATATATATATATATATATATATATATATATATATATATATATATATATATATATATATATATATATATATATATATATATATATATATATATATATAGTGACGTTACCACTGAGTGTGTTTCTATCGGTTGGATCTTTCAGTGGGTAGATGCACGACAAAAATTCCAAGAGGCCTCAGAATTGATCAATGCTGAGAAGGGTATGAAGAAATCAATGTGGGGCCAGTTCTGGTCCTCTCACCAGCGCTTCTTCAAATACTTATGCATAGCATCAAAGGTAGGTTGTGTAATCAGTTTTGATGCATTGAAGATGTAATGCAGCTGTAGTGGTTATAGTGATTGGTATAAAGCATGTTAAATAGATCACTGGATCCTAATGAGTGTGTCTTCCAAGGGTAAAACTGAAAAATTAATCTCAATTCATGTTAACTAATGTATTAAGATTCATAATAGATTTGCATAAGGAAGATAAGTAGAAAGGATAGGAGCTATAAAAAGTTTCAAATACTAGCTTCAATTACCTATTTATATGATGACAGGTGGAGCATGCTGTGAGATTAGCGAGGGATGCTGTCAAGACAAACAGATGTGTGGTGATTGGCCTTCAGTCCACTGGGGAGGCCCGCACTCTGGAGCAGTTGGAGAGGGATGACGGGGAGCTCTCTGACTTTGTCTCCACTGCCAAAGGTTTGTAGAGTTGCCTGGTCTCTTCGTTTTCCAGGGGCTTAGGGTATCCAAGTTCTTATGCAAAACTCAGCAGGGTGTGGCTGTAGTGTCTTCCTTTCAATCTGTTTTTGTTTCCTGTAAAGTTCCAAGCTTCTGTGGTTGAGGATGTATTAGGTGTGTGCTGTCATGGAACTGTTGATATCTTTTTTTCTAGAAAACGGGCTCTGCAGAAAATATTTAGGGAACTACTAACATATGATTTTGCTTATACATATTGTATAACTTTTGAGTACTGCAGATTAATATTGTAGCCTTCAGTTGTCAAAATGTCATGAAATGAAGCCAGTGTCATCAGATTTTTATTTAATAAACTAGGCTACCCATTAAAATTTCTGTCTGAATTTCTTTCAGGTGTTTTGGAGACCCTAGTGGAGAAGCATTTCCCAGCTCCAGACAGAAACCGTATTAATAAGATTTTGGGAATCTCAGAAACCAGCAAAGAGTTCAAAGATATTATTGAGGAGATCACTAGCAAAACCTCCAAGAGGAAACCAGGTAAGATAGTAGAGCAGTCAAACTGAAATTTGTTTTGTTTTTAATGTGATGCATTATTCTGATATAAATGTAGTCAACAGGCAAGAGGAAAAAATGTGAGAGAATGCGTGTGGATGTATGCACGGGGACATCTTGTCTTGGCTACCTTAAGGAGGATATAAGCTCAGTGTATTGATTAATTATTCTGATGTGAATTTTGTCAAAGTTCTGGATCAAAGCAGTTGAAATATGTTATGAGGTGTGAGAAGAAAAAAAAAGAAAAAAAAAGAATATATATATATATATATATATATATATATATATATATATATATATATATATATATATATATATATATAGAGAGAGAGAGAGAGAGAGAGAGAGAGAGAGAGAGAGAGAGAGAGAGAGAGAGAGAGAGAGAGAGAGAGAGAGAGAGAGAGAGAGAGAGAGAGAGAGAGAGAGATACAGGTATATAGATTGATAGACATGATTTGATTATCTTTGAGGGGACTCTAATGCCCTGGGTCGTTGCAGTGCGTCAGGCAGCACAGCGAGCCGCCAAGAAGAGATTTAAAGACCTTCACTCTGATAATGAGGAGGACTCAGACTTTGAGATGTCAGGTAAGTGGGGAAAGGATTCCATTTTTCTATTTTTACTGTTGTCATTTCTTAGATGACATATTGTGTTAGCTCTACATACATTCTTTTTCAGATTTTAAGCTGGAGTTTAGTAGAAGAGTCGGATGTTAATGAAAGTTTTGTTTGTGAAGCTTGCAAAATTTGTAAATGAACAGAAGCCTTCAATAAATATTTGAAGTCAGAAAGAGAGAATATATCTTAGTTGGTGAAATGAATGAAAACTATGGACACTGTAACATAGAGGAAGGAGCGACATTAGTGCTAATGGTTGAAGTATTAGGACAATTCAGAGAAGAGAAAAAAAAAAAAACTAAAAAAAAAAAGTTAGGAATCAGCTATGTAACTTGAGGGTAAGATCTATATATTATTAGAAAACGTCACATTACTGACTGATTGTAGAGTTATACCCTAATCAGCTCACCATCTTTTGTCCTGCAGCCCAGGCTTTAGGTAACAACATGGATTTGCTTGCTAGTTTATGTTACAGTTTGACAGCTTTAATTTTGTCTAGTAGTGAAAAGGTTGTGCTTGTAGGATCTTATATATTTTGTATTACATTGATTTTTATTTTATATACATATTTAATTTAGTTTTGCCATTAAAAAAAATTGCATGGAACTGTGCATGTTAAGTACAGTTTTTTTTTTATATTTAAAGTAGATTTTATGATTTGTTTTAATTTATCAAATTCAGTATTGTTTAATTTTGTAAATGGTCTGTTGATGTCATTAAGTACCTAACAATCTATGTAATAGATTAGTTGGGAATAATTTTTATTATTATTATAAGTTAGCAGTACACAAAATACGTAAATTAGACCTAAAATGATACTAACTATGATATAAATTTGAGCCTTATATGTAACTAGATATTTGTATTTGAGTAATGTAACTGATGCCAAGTACTCCTTTCTCTATTGTGACATGTTGTGTTGAGTGTTTGTGAAATGATTGCTTTATTGCCTGCCTGATCATGGTTGAATATGTAATGAAAGTATGGTTTGTAAAAATCAAAAGATATCAAAACGTATAATTATACAAAGAGGCTCATTTATCTGATAAACAGATCATCACTCAGTACTTTTATTGTGCCAAAATAGTTATAAACTTGTATGTTTAACGGATGATACCCCACCCCCCCCACACACACACTTAACCATACATCTATCATGTGTAAACAATTGACACCCAGCCAAGTCAGCTGTGTACTCATCCCCCAAGGATGTGCAACTGGATTTTGATTTTCAGACCAGGGACAGTGGTCTTTTTTCTGGAACGGACTGCTCAGGGTTATAGTAGAGGATCAAAGAACTGTCACCACAAGAATAACTTGACCCCAATTTGGGTGGATGGAAATTCTGGAAAAGATGCCACATTCAGCTGCTGACTTAATATTACACAAAGAACTCGGTATACTAGGAAAAAAACCTTTACAACATGTATGTATCCTCAAACCAACTGATAAAATTTCAGGAACATTTTTAGTCATCATCATTAAGCGTAGAGTAAGAAATATTACAAAACAGCCAAATACTACTTACACTGTCTTCCTTTTGGGATGTATCATCATGGGACTAATTAAATTTTTTCTTCTACATATATTAACTATATTTTCCACTCTGGTTACATAATTATCAAACAAAGTTGGAAATTCTGGCACATATAAGATAAACTGATGTTTTGATGCAAAATTTTAGCAAGATATTGATATAATAAAACTTCTTTTTATGTTTTTGTATATTATACTGAGTATGACTGAAATTTCCAAAACCTTTTTGCAAGACAAAAGCCATGCTGTGACTGCACAGGAAAATGGATGTAGAAAGTTTTGGGTACATTAATAATATGTGAATGTTAAAAAAAAGAAAAAAATTTTCTTTTTATGATTTTATCAATTAATTTTCAAAGAAATTAATAGAGATGATTTATTTAAAATTTTAAACAGGTGAGAGTGGTGCAGAAGAAGAAGATGAGGATGTGTATTCTTCAGAAGTCTCATCAGAGTTTTCAGGAAACAGCGACTTTGACGATGAAGGTTAGTAAGATTAGGCATTATATTTTTTAAAGTCTGTAGTTGTATTATATCATCAAATTGATTCTTTTCTATTGTTTGTTCTATTTTATGGGTGATATTAGCCAGGTATATGGATATAATTATTGTTTGGAATGATGTATGAGATTCGACAGTGGTATCCGTGGACTATGAAATTTGTGGATGAAATTTGTGGATGAATGCTATTTTTAACAACAAAAAAATAGGGTTATAGTGATAATTGATAGTTGTGTGTAGCGTATTCTTTTTGTGTTATGTTTTTTATAGGTGCTCTATAGATGGGTTCTCTTTTATCTGATCTGTAATTTGATTTACCTCCTCTGCAGACACTTGGGGCCGTCCCAAAAAACGAGGCCGGCCACAAAAAAACCACAAACAGAAGAATGGAAAGGGTCGGGCAGAGAATGGAGAGAAACCGCCCCCACCTCCAAGGGACCATGTCGAGAAGGCGAACAAGCTGAAGACTGACCTCCTAAAGGGTATTGACAATTTAGGGCGGAAGCTACCACCCAACACACTAGATCAGCTGATTGATGAGCTGGGAGGACCAGAGAATGTGGCTGAAATGACTGGGCGCAAGGGTCGTGTTGTGCAGAGTGATGATGGGCAGGTTATGTATGAGTCTCGGTCAGAGGCTGATGTGCCTCTGGAAATCTTAAATATTAGAGGTGAGTGGTACAGTATTATTATTCTTTTTACCATACAAATAGTTGCATGCCAAGGACTAAATGCCAAGAAAAACGGCAACTTAAAACGCTCCAGTCTCATTGAGGAAATTAAGGAAATCAGGAATCAAACATTCTGTAACAGTTCAATGAAAGTTTTTAAGTTAATACTGTCAAATGACTTAGAACAATGAAGGGTAGTCATCAGTGTGGTAGAAAAGAATAAGATTAAAGTGATGACATGTCTTTTTAGTATGTATGCTAGTCACCTACCTGTATTTTATTTTATTTTATTTTTTAAAAAGTTTGATGCTATTCCAAGTATCTATTAATTTCTCATTGGGATGGAGCTAGTTTATTTGCATATGATTATGTACTGTATGGAAAACATGAGGGTATCTATATTAATGTAATATTCAAGACACTGAATTCTTCAAGTGTATGTATAAAGAGTGTTTCTACAAATGATCATTGTTTCTTTGCAGAAAAGGAAAGGTTCATGGCATCTGAAAAGGACATCGCTATCATCTCTGAGGCAGCCAGCTCTGGTATCTCCTTACAGAGTGATCGCAGAGTTGTCAATCAAAGAAGAAGAGTCCACATAACGCTTGAGCTGCCTTGGTCAGCTGATAGAGCAATCCAACAGTTTGGTGAGCAGTTGCTTGTGTTGTCTTAAGGTTTATCCAAACTATGGGTCATAACCTGTGCTCTGAAGTAATGTGTGGTGTTATAAAAGCTTCTGAGTGTCCACACTCTTCACTTTATTCTCTCAAGATGAACATACCATCTCAAAATATTTCTTTTCACCCATTCCATTACACCACATGTACTCCATTTGAACAAGTTCTCATACCACACCTTTCATACACGCTTTCTTTGCTCTCACCCTTCCATCTCACACCATATGCTCCTCTCGGTATGCACTCTTGACTGCTGTGTCCTATTCCAAGTCCACATTCCCTCCTCTCATAACCATTGTAAGTGATCCTATGACACACCTGTCTTTCACAGGCTCTCGCTCTCTTATTTCTGCTTCCACCTCTCCATGCTTGCAGAGCACTGTTCCCAGATATATTCATTTCCTCCATTCTCTCTCCTCTTAAAACTACCTCACACCTTCCTGCTGATGGCACATCCACCCTATAAGGCATGATAAAGTCAACCACCTCTACTTTCTTCCTATCAAAAACCATCGTCTTACTTTTCCTAGCATTTAATTTTAGCTTCCTTCTTGTACATACACTCTGTGACTACAATTCATCCATCATTCTGAAGTTCCTCTTCACTTTATAAACAACAGTGTCATCTGCAAACAGGCATGCCACCACCACCCAACCCATTACCTTCAGTCTTGCACCTACATTCACACTTAAGCTTTTATTTCTCTCATACACCCATCCATGAAAATATTAACATCACACATTCTTGTCTCACTCCCACTCCTATAGGAAAACTCTCACTTTGCTCTCCATCCACCCTCACACATGCACTTACCGCCCTATAAAATGCCTTAATTCCCCCCAATTACTGCACCCCAACACCATGAACTTTCAGAATGTTTCATAGAGCTTCTCAATCAACTCTCATATGCTTTTTCTAGGTCCATGAATAATGCATACAGTTCTTTATCCTTCCCTAAGTACTCCATAATTTTGATTGCAAATATCTGGTCCATACACCCTTTTCCTTTCCTAAATCCTTCCTGTTCCTTGTTAACCTTCCCTTCTGTTACTTCCATCAGTCTATCCATCAAGACTCTCTCATACTTTTTTCCTGACACACTAAGCAAGTTTATCCCTCTATAATTTGTACATTCATCTTTACTGCCTTTACATTAATGCAGTGGCACAAGAATTGCTTCCTTCCATTCAACTGGAACTTCTCTCCGTCTCTATGCAAGGTCACATATCAGGAACATCCATTCTACCACTGTTTCTGCTCCATATTTGAACATTTCTGCAGTTATTTCATTCACACCTGCAGCTTTACCACACTTAAGTTTGTCTATTACTTTCTTTATTTCCTTTCTATTAAATTAAATCGCTTTCAGCTGGCTTCCAAATACATGCTCGACACTATTGATTCCCTTACTGTTTCCACATTCATTAAACATTCAAAGGGACTTTTTCTATACTCCTTTCACCTCTTCTTTACCATTTAAATGAATTCCATCCTTTTCTAATTCTCACATTCACATCCCCTCCTCTTCTCTTTCTTAAACTTCCAAAATAACTTTTTTATTCTCATTAACCTTTCATTTGGCTTTATACCAAACTTTTCATCCACTTCCTTTTATTCTCTTTCACCAACTCCTTTACTTTCCTATTCCAAAACTTGTACTCAGTTTTCCTCCTCACTCTTATTTCCTCTGCCTCATTCTTTTGCAGCATTTTTTTAAAATGTAGGTTTTCATTTTACTTTCAGGTCGTACTCACAGAAGTAACCAAGTAAATGCTCCAGAATATGTGTTCCTCATCTCAGAGCTTGCTGGAGAACGAAGATTTGCATCCACAGTAGCTAAGAGATTAGAGAGCTTGGTAAGGCCTGTCATGATATATTCTATATGGGATGGATGAACAGTGTGAAAAGAATGCTGAATGAAAGAGGAATGTCTTTAGAGCAAGGAAAGATGATTGTGTGTGATAGAAGTAATGGAGAGCATTGGTGAATGCATGAATATTTATGCAGTCTTGATGACCCTTGGATGAGGTTCCCTTATATCTGTTATGATCGGTTGATGAGGTCAGGTGCAGGGAGGGAGAGGGTCATGTGTGTGAAGTAACGCGGTAAACCAGGCCTTGCTGTCAGGCCCTGATCCGAAAATTATCTCTGGCCATTGCATGAATGACCCGCATTTAGTGGGGGGATACTGATCTCTTCTCTTCAAGGGTCTTAAGGGCTAAGTGGGAGTAGTGCATAGGTCCCCCATTGTGGGGTATGTCACCTAGGTGTATTGATAGATAAATAGATGTCTATGTTGATATAAATATTTGTATGTACAAGACCATTCAACCATGCTACTTTAGCCAGAAGCTTAACTTGATGCATTGATACAGGGAGCATTGACTCATGGTGACAGAAGAGCCACTGAGTCAAGGGACCTCTCCTCCTTCAACATTGACACCAAATATGGCCGAATGGCCCTAGAGTCCACCATGAAGACCATGATGGGTTACGAGCACCCCATAGTTCCTCCTCCTGATGACTACAAGGGCGACTTCTTTTCTGACATCCAGAATGCCTTAGTGGGGGTGGGAATTATTATCAAGGAGGATAGCATATACCAGTTGGAAAAAGATTATAATAATATGAGTAAATTCCTTAACAGGTAAGAAATAGCAAGGAATGGTTTCTGTCTTGTTGATTTGAGGTAAATGACTATATTTCCAAATCAGAATACATCTTGCATGGTCAAGTTTCTTTGATTAGAAATGAAATATAAATTTTTTAGAATTAAGTTGCTTTCTTGATGCCATATAGTCACCTTGATACTAATGATGAATGTGACAAACTGTATTCTTCTTCTTTATCTTTCAGAATATTAGGTATGCCAGTAGAACTACAAAATAGGTTATTCAAGTACTTCACGGACACACTAAATGCTATAGTATCTCAAGCCAAGAGGACAGGGAAATATGACATGGGCATCCTTGGTGAGTGCTTGCAGAATCTGCACCATAATTGGTACAGAGATGCTGTTAGTTGCGTGTTGTGATACCTCACCTTTATCATCATCATGATGATCATCATCATCATTTTGAAAGGCTTCATACATGCTTGCATGAGTCAGCTTTGTTTGCCTAATGACAGCTTACCAAGCTGCATGGTTTCTAACAGCCTCCCTACACAGGCTCTTTCTGGTACTGTAACTGTTCTCTGTGTGCCCTCATACCTCAAGGCTGCAGCATATGCCCATTTAGGTCTACCTATTCTATCTATAGTTTCTGACGCCTCATTCCCTCTGGGAATATTCCTCAAGATAATAGCCACGGCAGAAGAGCCTCCACTCTTCTTATACATACACTTCCTACTTGCATGTTCATTTCCTCCCCTCTATCAGCAACTCTTTCATGCATGTACTCCTTTACCTTATCCTTCCATCTTACAACTGGCTTTCCTTTCCTCCTAGAACCCTCAGTTTCACTCACATACTTACTTCACAAGCTCTTCATTCTTTCTCCATATGACCAAACCACCTCTAAGTATTTCTTTTCACCCATTCCACTACACCACACTTCACTCCAGCTCTCATGCCACATCTTTCGTATACGTTTCCATTGCTCTCACCCTCCCATCTTGCCATGCTGCATGGTGTTTTCAGATAACTCATTTCCACAGCATGCACTCTTTACTGCTCTGCCCTATTCCATGTAAGTATGTCCAAGTCACTATCCAAAGATATAGTTCCAATTTCTTCTAATCCTCCAACCACTTTAATAAGATCATCCTAAGACATGTCCCTTGACTCCTCATCCAAGCTAGGCTGTGATGCATATGCTGATATGGTTGTTACCATACTCGCACCTAGAGCCATCTTTAAAATCATTATAATTTAATTCATCCTCATCACATCCACCACCGTACTTACCCCTCTCTCTACCATCAGCACACCAACACCACCGGAGATCCTTCTCATTGCCAGAACAGAACAGTTTATATTTAGCATTCTTAAGTGCCAAGCTTTACATATATCTAAGAAGGGTGTTGGCTTTATGATTAATTATATGATGATTTATTTTTTCACTTTTGATTGTTACTTTTTTGTTGTAATCCTTTATCATGATTTTAGTGGTCAAATGGTTTGGATAAATTAAGCAGGCTGTCAGAGGCAGTTTATGGTTGGAAGTGTTTTACCAGGAGCTGTAACCATTTCTAGCTGAGGTCTTTGTTCACAGATTTGGGAATTGGAGGAGAGGGCTGCAGGAAGACCAAGACCAAGACCTGGGTTGGGAAGCATGTGACAGGCACAGCCAAGACAGAACTCCACACTGTCCTGGTGGAACGTGGTCTTTCATGGGCAGATATCCAGGAAAAATGGGCAGAGCTTACTGGAGACTTGGAGGGTTTCTACATCTCTCACCAGGTACGTTTTTCGTATTTTCAAAACTATCATCCTCCACAGTTATTTAATTGGTTTAATTTTTTACACACATGAAAGTGAGAGAGTAGGCCTTCTTAATGGGGAACATAATTTTGTTGTCATTCATTTTCATTATGGTTGGTGGTAAATGCATTCAATATTTAATATTTCTGCAGGTGAGGAACAACAAGAAGACAGCTGTGTTGGCAGTCCTCGAGCCATCTGCAGCCAACAAGAAGAAAGATAAGTCATCTCGTATGTACATCATCTACCGACCAAATACAGGGATGCAGATGAAGCAGGAAGCATACACTGACTTAAAGAAGAAGTACAAGAAAGTAACCCCAGATGAGGCTCAGGAGCACTGGGAGGAGCAGTTCAAGGCCTCTAGTCATATATGTTCTCACGCATACTGGTGAGTGAGCAGCTGAGGAAGTGACTATGGCAGTGTTGGTGTAGCAAACACCAAAATGATTCTAAGTAATGCATGGCTTGATGGTGGTAGATTTATGATAAAGTTTATGATAAATATATGTATATATATGTGTGTGTATATATATATATATATATATATATATATATATATATATATATATATATATATATATATATATATATATATATATATATATATATATATATATATATATACACATTTAAAAAATTTATACACCTTGCCTGTATTAGCCCTCAGGGTGTAGCGTAGACCATTGCTGGTCTCTTAGAGGAAAGCACTTCGACCTAATTATGGGGAGACCTGGGTCAAATTTGCTGAAAGTCCGAATTATCCGATTATTACCTCTCTAGCCCCTCCACACAATAAAAACTCACTAAAACATACCAAAACAGCACAGATTATAGTACTTGTACTCACCAAAACATGGCTGATACTGAGTCTTGAACTGCAGTACGTACTATACACTGCCAAGCCGAGTCTGTCAATAACAATGCTCACGATATGGTCACAGCCTCGTTACTGAAAGTCCCGTGATTTTTGGATAAATGACTCCACTGTATATATATATATATATATATATATATATATATATATATATATATATATATATATATATATATACTGTTGACCCTCAATTTAACTGACTAATGTGAAGGAAACCCTGTCTGTTAGTGTAAAAAGTTTGTTGCTTGGTACGGACTTCTACCTACGCACCCGCCACCTACCAGACTTTTTTTTTACACTAACGGACTTTGGTCCGTTAGTGGGTTGATTGTCCGCCAGCGTACAGAGTCCGTTAAATGCGAAGTCCGTTAAATTGAGCGTTGACATGGTATATATATATGTATATGTATATGTATATGTATATGTATATGTATATGTATATGTATATATATATATATATATATATATATATATATATATATATATATATATATATATATATATATATATATATATATATATATTTATTTATATTTATATTTATATATACTAGGCTGTTATCCCCTTAAACAGGGGTAGCCAAGACGGGCATGCAGGGGAAACCAGCTGTGCTGTTGGGTCCTGCCCCAGAATTGCCAGTTTTGTTGGGAAACTGACCCTCTTGCAGTGTGGTACAGTTAAGATCAACCCTTTTTTTCCTAGAGGCAAAGAGACATGGCTACCATCCCTTAAGGAGGATGTCATTGTAGTATATAGGCAGAGAGATTGATGTTGCACTTGGTCAGGTTTTTACAAATAACTTCCTTAACGCTACAGGCAAGGAAATTGCCGGAGAGTGAACAGCGGGATGGAGTGCGAGATTGGGTTGCGGCGCCGGACTTACCATGTGCTGTGTGGACTGGTGCTGAACGTCTGGGCTCGGGTGGAGGATGTGTTGGCCTCGGCACCCCACTCATCTACTAAGATGCAGGTGGTGAGGTTAAAAACTAGTGATGGCATCAAGCTAGTTGGTGAGTGTTGTCTCGTTTGTTACTGTTTTTGTCTTAGTCTGGCTTCATTCATATCTTTGTATAGTAAATATCTATTCTGTAATCTATTATAATTCATTATATAATATATATATATATATATATATATAGAGAGAGAGAGAGAGAGAGAGAGAGAGAGAGAGAGAGAGAGAGAGAGAGAGAGAGAGAGAGAGAGAGAGAGAGAGAGAGAGAGAGAGAGAGAGAGAGAGAGAGAGAGAGAGAGAGAGAGAAGAGAGAGAGAGAGAGAGAGAGACCCTTCTTGATTTACAATAGAGTACTATGAGTTCCCTTTGAACAAATATTCTAGAGTAATGGTGAGGTTATGATAAATTGGTTGATATTAATTTGATAATATTTCCCCAGGTACTCTCATTCCAAATAACTTAGTGGAACGGCTGTGCATGGTCATGGAAGAGGAGAGCACGGAGTCTTTTGAAGAAACCTTCTCTGATGATGAAAGCCGTGATAGTAAAGACAGTAAGGAATAATAACAAGTATGATGCGATAGTGAATAGGAAATGTGAAAGACTAGAGAAAAGAAAACAATTTTTGGTGTAAAAAAGGAACAGAGTTACTGTATTGGGTGTATCTCAAGATCACTGCCCATAATTATTTGTTACAAAGGCACAAACTCCACACAAAAATACCAAATAATTAACATCACCTAACTTTAATGTGGAGTGTTGTTGCAGGTTGATCTTGACACCCCTGTTCCTTGTGTGATTTAGAAGTGTCCTGGAGGGGCTGCTGGACCATCGGGATAGTGAAGGTAAAATTTGTCTTGTGATTCTGTGTTACCCTAAGGAAAAAGTTGAGTAACAGGAATGAATCCATTTAAAGTTTACTCCAATTTGTGGACAGCCTTTACATAGTGATTGGGTGCTGAAAAGACCAGGCTGTCTGCAGGTGGTACTCATTGACCTTACCTGATGCTCCAGGCTCACGGGTCACCCTCTAGGATGACCTCTGCTACTTAGGCGAGTTACCTGTTAGGTTATCACCACTACTGAGCCGCTCCCACTTATTTATGGACATGTTTAGTGTACCTGCTGTTAAGCCAAGGACCACTCTATTTTAGACATGAAAAGTACAGTAGATATACATTTTAGTGGAGAATTGTAGATTTTCAAAGAATTTGGCACTTGGTAATTTGCATTATGTATTATGTGTGCACAAATTACTGTATGTTGCCTCTCAATATTACACTTGTATGATTGAGTAACGATATTTTATTAATTGCATCGTGTTAGGTTAAAACTCATCTCACTTCAGTAATTTCTTTTCTTCATCTTATATTTATTTGGATATAGGTGTAACTGATTTTCATTCATCTGGATATTATTTCATAACTGATTTTGATGTACATATTTATAGCTGCATTTTTCATACTTTGTATAAAGGTATATAGTTACTTCTAGGAATAATTTAACTTTTATTAGTCTTCCTTTAGACAAATCTATTGATAGTGAATTTTTCTCATTATTATTTAAAATGCACATCTGTAGAAGTTGAGAGTTTATCTTTTCAGTGATAGCTTCTTCAGTACCTTCAATACAGGCAGTGCAGTGTGGATAACTGATGGTCACCAGACAGGCATCAGCAGGTACTCAGCATCAGTTTACAGGGCATTTTCCAAAGTATTGTACAACATGATCTCGTATGACCTGAGCGTATAAGTTGCAGCCGAAGTCCTGGAGCTCTGTCTGTAGCTTTTTGTACCAGGATGATGCAGGTGATTGGCTACAGTGATTTCCTCAGTAAAAACGGGTCTTCATCAAATGTACAGCTTACAGTAGTCAAAGTTGTGTTGCAGCAGGTGTTGTGGTGCACATAGAGCTCCAGGGCCGGCTGCCAAGCATATGGTGCCGACGACGCAACAGTGTAGATAGTACAAGTGGTACCACAGTAGCAATTGGCAGCAGGAGGGAACACAACTAAATTTGTTCTTGTTTTAAAGTTATTTTATATACCTTGAAATAGCTTTTTATGGTTCAATAGATGCTTTGTAGAGCACATTCATTATGACAGTATGAAATAAGTTAGTTTTTAGTGTAACAAAGTAGTATAATTAGTTGTGGAGGCAACAGGTGAGCTTATTCCCTCCTGCTGACAGGTGCAGTGTTAGGTGTTCTTCCATGTAAGTCATTGTGATTAGGTCAGTCATGTCATTCATACCATATCTTGGTCACTTACTTCACCGGTGGGCAAGTTATTCATTTTGTAGGCTTAACCGAATGTAACCCTTTGTCACAAAACTTTTATTTTCAGTATTATCATTTCAGTCATGATACAGACATTCTCAATACCACTGTCAGTTATCAATTGGCCAACATCAGTATATAGGGTTGCCTTTATATCTCATTCATGATTTATAAAATGTCTCAACTTCGCAGTTCATCGTGCTGTACATTGTATACGAAATGCCCTCATCAGAAATTAAAGCATTTGGCTGATGGAGAAGTTATAGGCTTTAGTTTTTTTAAGAGGAACACCTTAATTGGAGTTCTGTGTGGTAGTAACCTTGAACATTCCCCACCAGTCAACTGCAACAAGACGTAAGGACTGTACTTACACTGTACTGTACCAAACTGTTAGGTAAACATGTAGAAGTCAATAATACTTGGATATTTGTTTTTCTTTGTATTTCTTGATCCTGGTTAAGTCAAACCTCATAAAAGGGATTCACAATTTTCAGTATTTTCTATATTACAATATGTATGTAAAGTGGGGGCACGTGCTGTAGCTGCGGGCGCTCATCTCCCGTCGTATTGGCCTTTGAGCCTGTGATGGAAATTAACCCCGGGACACAGGGTCACTGTGACATCCAGGTTACCACTGTTTACCTTCTCCGGGTTTTACCTCGGTACCTTCTCCGGGTTTTACCTCGGTACCTATTTATCGACCAACCCGTTTGGGAAGATGAACACCTGGGTGAGCTGTGCGCTGACTGTCCTTGTCCAGGCCAGCGGATTCAGTGTCAGACGTGCTAACCACTGAGGTACTTTAATATTATGTGCAACAGTTTTTACCCCGTTTTGCAAGGCTTGTCCATGACTTGTACAGGATAAATCAGAGTACACATTTCTGGGTGTACTTTAGGCTTTTACTTAATTACTCGCATGCAAACAAAATCGATCTCTCAGCAGCCTCTTGGAAAATACTAGTGATGGACCCACAACCTTCATCTCATAGCCCCTTTTAATGGGGACATAAGCCCTGTGGTGGGGGGTGCAAGAATACCACCACCGTATTCCCTGCGGATCGTAAAAGGCGACAAAAAGGGATGGAGATAGGGGTCTCCCTCTGTATTCTCTCCTACAAAAAGACAAGGTGTAGAAGGGTGAGGGGAGGGTAAAGTTTCCCTGAACCCTAAATGCCTTGTCTTGGCCAGCTCTTTTAATGGGTATATGAGCTAGGTATATAGGTATAGATATCTTTTACTTTTGACAATCTCAGGGCCCACTTTTCCCAAAGATACATTGCAGTAGGTTTTTAGCCATTTTTCCTGGCTTTACAGGAAGTTAAATTTTGGAACAGTCAACTGTGGTAGAGGGGTACAGTCTGACTGCCAGGTTTGAAGAATACTGCCACCTTGCATGTCATTAAAAAGAGCAGAAAAGGATTAAGCAAGGGGGCTGGGGAGACGATCTTCCATATTTTTCATCTTACTATGAAATAAGATATACAACTTAATGCTTAGATTGAAGAACGTGTGTGAATGATACAGCTTTAGTGGTGGATTCGGTGGAGAAATTGTGTCAGTTGGAAGAATTTTGACGAGTGTGTAGGAGGAGGAATTTGAGTGAACGAAAATAAGAGTAAAGTAATGGAAAGCATAAGGGGGGTCAATAGTAGAAAGATAAATGTGCATTGAATGGTTAACTGCTTGAGTAGGTGGAATGTTTTAAATATTTAGAGTCCAAGATTAGTTTAGATAGAGGAATAGAGACAGAAGTGAAGTCTAGGATCAATGGTGTAGCCTTATGTTCTTCTGCCTCAAGCATAAATAATCATCTATGAAAGGTCATAGGTGTGTCATTTGATCATTTGGGTTCAAAGGTTTTGACACTATGTTATGATACTGTACATATATTTCACAATGGAATAATTCAAATCAGTTAACTTGCATGTAGGTACATTGCTCTAATATATACAAAAAATAAATAAAAAATGTACAGCTTCAGTTAAAACTGCAACACACAACCATCTGATCAAACAAACCATTACCATATTTTTTTGTTCAATGATTTGCTCACTGGTGCCAACATCCGACTCTTGGTCCCAACTCCTAAATTGCCTTACTCATAATAATTGAATCACTAAACTCTCTATGTATTCACTCTTGTATAACCTCAACGGAATACTTTACCTTGATTTGAGATCTTACAATTTTGACATGTTGTAGATTAAGCATAGTAAAACTTTGTTTACATTCCAAACTTATTTCCTTCCAGTAGTGTTGGATTTAACATTTATAGACAATTCAGTACACGAGTTCAACAAGTACTTCATAATTCTCCTTAAGTAAAATAGCATGCATGTTGTAGTACAAGATAAATATATAGACAAATGTTATGGATATCATTTACTTTAGAGCATCAATTAATATCAATTTATAAGGCAAGTGTTAAGTAAATGCAGTTTTTTTTTATTGCAATACAATGTGGTTTAGGAGTATATTTTTTTTACTGTATATTATGAGGACTCATTTGCAGAACTGCAATATAGGTCTAATATGAACCTTGGTGAATCTGGTTGACTTTTGAGAGGCAAAAGGCGGGCATATCATGCAGTAAAAGTAATTGGCTTAAAAGGAAGAACCTTTGCAATATTTAAATACTTTACCTCTTACATTCATAACTTCAGTCATATCTGCAATGAGTAATTTACAATCCTCACAAGAATATCATACACAGAATTAAGGAAGATTCTTTGTGACCACGACCACACAACATCAATAATCAACACTATTCTGCTATGGTAGACAATACAATAATAAACATTGACGTAAAATGGCAGGCACCTTCCTGACTTTCACTACTGGTTAAAATGTATGCAGTACAAGCTCCCTAATTCATAATACTAATGAAAACTGGATTGATAGTGGATTTCCTGGCATTTGGAGATAAAACTTTCCAATAAAGGAATATCCTTTAGGCATTGAAATGGCGATTTAATTTTACTAAATAAAAAGGTGCATATTGTGTATAATGTATGCTACTATACTAATTTAGTAGAGGTTGCCTGAGATAAAAATGATTTATTATGAGCTATGCCTCTTTATCCTGTGTGCTTGCTTGCTCATTCAGGCCAAGCCGAGACAGGCCAATGCTGCACATAGGATGAATAAGATAGAATACATTTTCACTTGATCTTTCAAATGTAAACTCAATTATTAAAATTAACTGCATGCCTATGTGCAATACTTCTCTCTCACCAAGTATCATGAAAACAAGGGAGAGATATGTGAATGTAAATATAAATGTACTATGTATTGTATTTATTG
Organism: Metacarcinus magister; assembly: GCA_029783475.1. Lineage (NCBI taxonomy): Eukaryota > Metazoa > Arthropoda > Malacostraca > Decapoda > Cancridae > Metacarcinus > Metacarcinus magister. The sequence goes on from JAPQNM010000040.1 coordinate 6,886,398, forward strand.
GTATGACAGATTTGGACAGATTTCATGTGATTGGTACCACACAAAATATACGTACTTTTAGAGTGGGCAATGTTTTCTTAATTAATACAAAACTTTATTGCTGCTTGATTGTTCAAAGGTTTCACCACTTGGTTCTTTGCTGCATCTTTACATATCTCCTACTTGCTTGAAATTAGCTACACATTATCACTCATCCTAACCTTTATTATGGTTCAGTCAAGTGGAGCACCAAGTGGTAACATCGGTTTTCAAAAAGCCACCTATGTCATACCGTCTGTTTATGATGTACTTTTCAGAACGGTAAATTTCTTAAGTGCATATTCTTAAGTCTAATGGCATACATGGAACTTGATCTAGATTTAAAAATATACGAATGGAAACATTACTCCAATCAATTTGAATTATGAATGGAAGTGGATCAGTACATAATGAGTTTTTTTTAAGTTGGTTGAAATGCACCAAATAGGCTCTGTCTCTTCCACTTGGTTGGTCGAATGGAACGTGTCTGTACATTTTCATGTCTTGTATTAAATAAATATGATTGAGATTATTTAATAAGTTATATAGTATTTTTTATGAAAAATGTACCATTATTCTATTATTAAGAACTATGGTGAACTGATTGAGGAAGTAGAATGTTTTAAATATTTAGGGTCCAAGGTTACTGTAAATGGAGCAATAGAGACAGAGGTGAAGTCTAGGATCAGAAATGTAGGAAAGGTATTGGGATGAATGAATTGGAATCAACAGAATTTGACAGAACATGTCCGTACATTTGCATGCCTTGTATTAAATAAATTTGATCGGGGATATCTAATCAGTTCAATGTTAATTTTGTATAAAAAGTGTACCATTATTCAATTATTTGCCATTATTAAGCCAAAAGATTATTAGGATATATTACGAACTCAAGTATTGTTTACTTTAAAGTAAAAAATGACGTGTAGATTCAAGAGTGGATGGGAAAGCAGATTGAATTTACATTGATCTATTTAGATCATAATAATCTTTTGGCTTAGTAATGTCAAATAACTGAATAATGGTAAATTTTTTTATGTAAAAGTAACATATAACTTTAAATAATCTTGATCATATTTGTATATCATGCAACTGTACAGACATGATCCGTCGACCAATCAAGTGGAAAGGATGGAGCTTAGTTGGTGCACTTCAGCCAACTTAAATAAAACGGACTATAAGTAATCTTGGCTACCACTGTGGCGGTGCAAGATGTATTTCATCGTCTGATTTTGTTGGTTATAACTCTACGATAATTTCCTTACACTAACACAAAATTTTCTTGATATTTACTAATATATATGTATAGATTAAAGTACCACAAGCAACCTAGGGTCCTCTCTAAAGGGTAAAATTTTCTCCTATTAGTCACTTTTCCCCCTCACTAAATATGTAGTGTATTACTTTTCTCCATCATCCACACTTTCCCCATTATCAGTATCTGCACACTGTTCAACTAAATCATTTCCATTAATGTCATAGAAACGGTCATGAATCTGCAGAGGAACAGAACATTCACTTGCCATGATAAACAGCAGCCCAAGGAGAGGACTGGTAAAATAATTGGATCCATCACCTCATAAAAGATGTAAGATAGCTCTATAAAAATCATAATGCCCAGGAACGGAAAATTTAAACACTTCATTTGACGTGAAAAACCTGAGGGTGTAATGCACTGCATCACATTATATGATGAGGAAAACCAGTTGAAAGTTAATCAACTCGTGCTTGATAGATTCAAAGTTGCATCTTTTGCATTGGCAGACTATATTGTAGTGTCACTTTTGGCATCTAATCTCAAGAGAAGAGATATTTCTTATCTCCAATTTATTTATATCTATCTCGAACAAAATTTTGGTTTCTATAGTGATATATAATTGATTCACTCATGTAACTTTTGTATAGCTTTGTGGTGGGGACTGCAAGAAAGCTACCACAGTTCGCTGTGGATCGTAAAAGGCAACAAAAAAGGGATGGAGTGTGTGGTCTGGGAAGCCCTCTTCTATATTCTCTCCTACAAATAAACGGCGCAGAAGGGAACGGAAGAGTAAAGTCCTCCTGAACCCTAATGACTTGCCTTATCTACCCCCTTTTAATGGGGATATAAGCCAGGTGTATATATATATATATATATATATATATATATATATATATATATATATATATATATATATATATATATATATATATATATATCTTATTCATGTGTGATGTGTGAGAGGGTTTACCTTCAAGAGGAATATTGGCATTTACAATGTCCACGTGTAAAATGTGCCAAACTGCAGCATAATGACAAATCATGCAAAGGAACATTTTTGGTAACATAAATGAAGCGTGTACCGTGAAAACTTGTTATCTAGTGATTATACAATAAGTAACCAGTAAGACAATAACAACTTAACACCTTCAAGGTCTTTATGACTGCATTCCTTACCAATACATAATTTTACTGTTATTTCATGAATTATAGTTTTATCAAATGTCCAGAATGGTTAAATTCTTAATAGCTAATACAGGTTATGAATTTTTTTTCATTAAGTTGGGAGACAAATCCCCTCGTATCACAGTTACAGCCAAACATTTCTTGTTTGGCAAGTGATTTATATGAAACTGGACAGTAGAAAATTATGATAATTTGCAAGGTGTTGCCTCACACTCACATATGTTTCTTTGCACATCTGGTTATAATGCAGCTTCACCCTCTAATTAATTCATGTATCAAAACCAATCCAAATTAAATATTTTTTCAAACATTATGAATAAAGGCAATAAATAGTTAAACATCAGGATAGATACTTCATATACCTTGAAAAAAAAAATTTGCAACACAGTAACTTTGGCTTCATTGAAGTAGATGAAACATGACAAACATGACAACTGGAAATACTTTACACATTTAGTATGTCACATTGATCCCTACACAGTTCTTGGTGGCAATTATATACACGACTCTTAATGGAAGACTTTCTACACCCTCAACACTCACCACCTGAATCTTTCTAGGATTTTATCCATGTGAAGTACTATTTAATGAAATCTGAACATTTAACAATAGTCTAATTGTACATTTCAAGTTATGAGATTTAATGTGTGTGCGTGCATGTGTGTGTGTGTGTGTAATTCACTGTACAGTCTCCTGCTGGTCTCTCTCGAGACAGCCGGCCGTCCGCCTATGGAAAGAGCTCGGAGCTCATACTGACCAATCTTTGGGTTGGACCGAGACCACTCACACACAACACACCGGGACAACAAGGTCACAACTCCTCGACTTACATCCCGTACCTACTCACTGCTAGGTGAACAGGGGCTACACGTGAAAGAAGACACACCCAAATAATCTCCGTCCGCCCAGGGGATCGAATAATATATATATATATATATATATATATATATATATATATATATATATATATATATATATATATATATATAAACACACACACACACACACACACACACACAGTGATACTTATGTGACAAGTCACAAAGAGACTTGTCACATAAGTGCAGCATCAACAAACTTGTGTCAGATTCCACATGGCCAGCTAAGAGGTGGTGGGGCTGAGAACTGTAATATGGTGCAGTGTGCAAGCTTGTGCTCAATAACATAATACTGTGCTCTCCTGAACTACTATTCAAGGCACACCATTTCAAATTGGAAGATACAAAATCACATTCCAGTCAATAGTGACAAAAAATATCCTAGTGTAAGGTAGTGGAATATGCAATTGAACAGGATCTTAGTAACTCATGTCTGCTAAAAGGGATGTCTCATGATATGAGTTTCTGCAGAATCATCACTGTCATGCAGCACTAAAATATCATGTTCAGTAGTATGAGAAAGTTGAATAAAAAATACATTTAAAGTTGTGTTGGTGGGATTCAGGTGGCATATCATGGCATTCAAGCTTAAATTAAATTAATTTTGACATCACTGCAGTGAGAATAAGTGCTGGAGAAGCTTACTTGTAGTTGTCACAATTACATATTTGTAAACTGATCAGAAAAGGTGCTACATGGTAATAATGGTGCAAGTGAGAAAATGTTTTTCTTCTTCTTTGAGGAATAGCACCAATTTCTGAGTAGTTTAACTTTAAATTATGTACGTATATAGTATACAGGGCAGCAACACACAATCACAACCACCACGTGGGAAGGGAACCAACCCAAGACTAAACAAAGTCACAAAAGTGTACTATCTACTGATAACCTGTGTATTTGATTAGGTTATTTTTTTTACCTAGTTATAACATTCAGGAAAAGACCTATGATCGTACTGTAGCGTCTTCATATGTTCTGTTATTCAGACTGGCTTTAAATTCTTAAACATTCCTGTCTGGAATAGTATAATGATCCTTTTTTCCCACTGATAAACAGGCAGTTACTGACCTTCTTCAACAAGAAGATGGAGTGTGTGGTGTGTGACTGTCACATCCTTACCCATAGACCAGACTATATGATGTCTTAGCTTTCACCGGGAGGGTTATGGCTGGTAAACACAAGTCCAGCACGTGATCTTCAACACCATAGGTGAATTACACATACACACACACCACACACATACACACATAAGTGGTCCATGACAGGAATGTTCAAGAATTTAAAGCTGAGCTGGATAACAGTAGATATGAAGAAGGGACAGTGCAAAAATTGCTTTTTTCCTATACATTACAACTAGGTAAATACAAAGGTTATCAGTAAATATTATGTGCGTTATAAAAAGTGAGTGAGTTTATGTGAATAAAGTAGATGCCAGATATCAGAAGTCATTTGGCGTTGTTATAAAGAAATGTAACAGCCAACTAGAGCCACAAGTATTTGTCTGTAAGCTCACATGTTTCTTCTCATTTATGTATTCTTATCAGAAAATTTATCTATAATCTGTCACACATCACAAACAAATTATTTACATATTGTAAGAATTTCCCCACAAGTGCCCCCAAAAGATAGCGATTGATGAATTCTGATTTCTGAAGGTTCAGAACCTATTCCCCTGGCAGTGATGTCATGCTGGACTCCCAGAATTTGATTAAACTGGATGCCAAAGTAGCCAAACTGATTTATTCTTGTTGATTTGTGGCATTAATGGTGGTGGAGGCATTATGGTGGAAGAAGTATTATCACTTATTACTAATCATTCCAGTAATCTAATGGGAGTGTAACAGAACTTCATGAGACATCCTTTTTTGCAGCTATACGAAAAGTAAAAGACTTCACCTGAATCTCGTCTAGATTGTCCAGATGCCTTCATCATTTTCAAAACCTTTAAAGTTTAGTTGAATATCTCCAGCTCCTGAAGGATAATTGAATCCATAAGTACTACTTACTATTAAACATTCTTTTAGCTGCTTGTATCAATTTTGAAGTTTGGTCAAAGGTAAATTAAAAGTATAATTAGTTTTAGTTTAAGGTACAAGGTCAAAGCCATGAATATGTCTTGCAAATTAAGACGGTAATCAATTAGATAAAATCTGGTATGAGATTTTCTTCAGCTGAACCATTTTTTGTTAATTTGGTCTAATGTAATTTTTGGTAAGACTTAAATGCAAATGTGCTAGCAAAAGGATCATATCCTGACAACTGAATAATTTTCTGTTAGTTCCTATGAACCCTTGCATTTATTTTAAAACCATCAAGGTTTTGTTGGGTTATGCCTAATGGTTCATTGATACTATTATGTCTGCTTATTTCCATGATCTGGTTCAGTTTCCTTAAGTTGTTACATCAGTGTTCAGGGTAATCACATGATCCAGTTTGTGAAGAGTGAATGTGTGAATTTTATAAACAGCTCTGGAGAAAAAGCTTTCATCAATATTTTCTTCTGCTTCTTGACTAGATTGATTTGCTGTTTAAATAAGTCCTGTAAGAAATTTAATTCCGTCTCCATATTCTAAATGGTTGTAGGATTATGTTTTGTTTATGGTAATAAGTTAAGTTAATGGACCAAATGCATTCACAACAAAATCATGAAGACAAATGTTTGTAAGAAATTAAAGAACTGCATAAAAAACAAAACTTAACACGAACCATTATAATATGTATTTTTTATTGACATTGTAGTATAACCCTAGCAACAAAGACCTAAAATTAACATTTGGCAATACAGCCTGAGCTTAATCGCATATGAAAGTATTGAGCTAAAAATCACAGCTATTGAGGTTGTGTGTGTGTGTGTGTGTGTGTGTGTGTGTGTGTAAAACAGATCAAGTACTTAAACATGCCAACACATTTGCTTAATCATAGCAATTTTATGAGGCATTGAGGAATAATAAATAAAACCGAAAAAAAAAATATATCAGCTCCTTACTGTTCTGCCTGAGCCTCTTCTTCAACTTCCTGTATTACCACTGCCTCCTTGGTTGCCTCGAGCTTACTCTCCACACCCTTGATGAACTCAGCAACTTGATCATGACCAAACTCCTCAGCATCATCCACTGGCGTATGACCCCACCTGGAAGACAGAATCCAGGTTGGTGAGTGAGAAAGTAAGAAAGCGATGAGAGAGAGAGAGAGAGAGAGAGAGAGAGAGAGGAGAGAGAGAGAGAGAGAGAGAGAGAGAGAGAGAGTCTGTTGTGTACATGGCAATGATGATATAAGTCGACAAAACCATATAGAGACTTTATTATCGATATTGGACACTCCTTAGAGGGAATTCTAAGAAATAATCATAACACATAAACAGTGACAAATTGATTGAAATTCCTACAAATATTGACTTATTTAGAATCACCTGGTATAGAACAACATTTTTGTCAACACACTTGTTTGTTCCCAGTGTGTATAGATAACTAGGCCATCACTAAGGTTTCTTTAAGCTGCGCAACTTACACAAGCGTTTTACAGTGTCACTTAATGATCTCTTCACTAGGTTACGCGGGTGAACAATCACACACTAAGTAATATTTCCTTTCTTACTATACTTCTATAAACCTCTTTACTTGTCTATACAGCATATTTATATGCACTTTTTTTTATACTATATATATGTAAACCTAACTAAGCATATCCTTATTTATTCTTCAATATTTCCGAGATATGTTACTAACCTGTCTTTGGGGTTTGGAGGAACATGACACTTCTCCAGCAAGAAGACCACAATATCTAAATGGCCCTCAGCTGCTGCCAGGTGAAGTGCTGTCCTGCCATCATAATCCTTCTGTCCCATATTCAGGCCAGCCAGAGCATACCTTAGATACATTTGATACACTCATAATATTATGTAAATTTAATAATTAGTTTAACTTTATCACAGGAAAAATAAGATTATAACTCAGAATATTAGTTAATAGGGTGGTGATAATAAGTTTGTCCTTTGCTCTTCAAGCTAGATTCACAGAAGATTGTGCAATTAATTTTCTTCCCTCTCAATTTGAAGTATTTCAGGAGTTGTGCAAAAACTGTTGTTGGACTCTATTTAGCCATAGTGACTGAATATAACATGAAGAGGATGTAGAAGCCTGGAAGGAGCAGAAGGAATAGGGAAAATTCTAGAGGGAAGCCCCTCCTCTGTATACTCTCCTATCAAAAGACAAGAAATCTAAGATTCTGCTGCTACTTCCTCTGGTCGCCTTGCAAAATGTAAACAAAAAAACCCCCCAGTCTCAGTCCAAGTCCCCTCGGCTGATGCTCTGAGAGCATCAGCCGACCATGGGCCCGTTCGGTAGCGACTCCCACAATGATTATGAGCCGAGCTCAGCCAATCACAACGCCGCGTTCCTCAAGCCGAGCGTCGCTGCATCGATATATATCGATATGGTCGGCTGATGCTCCCAGCCGAGGGGACTTGGACTGAGACGGGTTTTTTTTTGTTTACATTTACTACGGATGTGAGGTTTATGGGGCGGCCTCACCTTCACTTCTCCATAAATTGGAAGTAATTCAAAACACAGCCATGCGTATAGCCCTGGGAGCTTTCAAGTCCTCCCCAGTCACAGCCCTTCAGGCAGAATCCTCCCTATCCTCACTGTCACACCGACGCTCCACCCTCCTTGTCCGCACCTACACCAAACTTGCATCCTCCCCCAGCTGCCACGCCCTCCACTCCCTCCTCCTCAGACAGAGTAGGGCACCACTTCTTGGCCCCCTACCATATCAAGCCCACACGCCTTTTGTAGAAAGAGCCCTCTCCTTCTTTGCCTGCCTCCGGGTGACCCCCCCTCCTTTCTCACTCTCGAGAAGACTTCCCCTTTGGGCCCTTGGTTTCCCCTCTCCTCCCTAATATCCTTGACACTGCACACACACACACAATGGTCAAAGGCACACTGTCCGGTGCAGGGCAGGATAATTTTCAACAACCTCCTGCACACTCAATACCACAACTCCCTCCACATATACACCGACGGCTCCCGCCTCCCAGTACCTCCCTCTGTTGGGGCTGCAATGTACATCCCAGTACGTTCCACTGCCACTGCCTGGAGGTTGCCGGCCTCTGCCTCCATTCTGACGGCAGAACTCTTTGCCATCAGAGAGGGCCTCAGGTTTGCCACCACACTCACCTCCCCTTGCTCAGTCACTCTCTTCTCAGACTCCCTCTCAGCCCTCCAACTCATCCGGCGTCACCGCCCTAAAACACACCACTCCCTCTGCTTCACCATTCACAACTTTCTTCTCCATCCACCTTCAGTGGGTCCCCTCACATGTTGGCGTCATGGGCAACACAGTGGCCGACAGAGCGGCAGCGGAGGCACACTCCCACCCCTTCCCCATACACCTCCCCACTGACCAGACCGACTCTCTGACTAACCTCCACACAGCCTGTAAACTACACTGGGACACAGACCTGACTAACGCTTTACAGTACACTTCACTTGGACACATTAGACAAGACACACGACACCACTGGTGGACCTACTCCCCCAGCCGTGCCCTTGACACTGCCGTCACCAGACTCCGAATTGGACACAGCCGCCTAAACTCCCACCTACACAAGCTGGGCATGACAGAGGACCCCCACTGCCCTTGGTGCCCTACACAACCTGACACCCCAGAACACCTCCTACTACACTGTCCTCGTCACCACTCCCACCGCATGGCACTCCTCCACTCACTGTCGTCTCTTCACCTCCGCAGACCAGCAATAACTGACCTCCTAGGTGGCTCTCAAGACCCTGGCCTGGCCTTCAAAGTACTCAAACACACCAGGACCTTCCTCCAAAGGACAGGTCAACTCAACAGGATCTGATCCACTTACTCATCTGCAACCTGCACTTTTGGGGCACTAGAGGCTGTGGCACCACAGCCTGCACGGCCCCATCAAATTCCCAAGAAGAAGAAGAGGAAGTAGCCGCAGAATCTTAGATTTCCACTGTCGTAGACGTTTAAGCTAATTTTCTTATCTGTCAGAGACTGAGGTTCACCTAGGAACAATGCACTAAGATCCTTTGAAGTTATAGAATAAGTAATTAAGACAGTGAAGTCAATACATTCATATATATGATGAAGTAAGACGTTGTTTAATATCGCCGTCTCGGTAATAAGGAATTCGTCTTACAACAGATGGTCAAGAAACGCCCTAAGACCCGACTATCTATTAATAACACAACACCTACTGTACCTAACTGTCTATATACAGATAGAGGCGACATAAAATAACAAATTTGATAGGAACATACCTTAATTATATCTGACATGCAAGTATTAACCTCGGGAGAAGACACTAATGTTATCTCCATATTATTCCTCAGCTACTTTCATTTTCAATTTTTACAAAGTGCAGTCTCCCAAACCTGTACATACTTGTATTCATTAATGTATATGGGTTTATGTCTTGAATGTTTGTTTATAATCGAAGATAATCTAATCTATTGTATTTACAAGTCAATAAATGTTCTTGGTTTTTTATTATCATGTTTACCTTAAAAGACATTATTTTTTAAGTAAATTACAACAATAATTTGATATGAATACTGAGATGGTTTGGACACCTGAAAAGACTGGGTGAGTTGCCAAGAATGATGTACAATGCTGGGATCACCTTCTGGGTAAGGTAATCCTTCAGATCACACTTAGAAAATAAATATATGAAAAAATAAAGCTCATTAAATGTATTCGAAACTGCTGGTAAATCTACACAACTACTGCTCGGACGATATCAATAGAAATATGAAGTCCTACATACTATACATAGTGTACTTAACACATTTGTGAAGGTTTCAGGTTGTGCTCGTCATTATAATCAAATATAGCCCATAAGGTATCTGGTAAATTTTTCAAAATCAATTGCTCGACAGTAAATTGCTCGAAAAATAATATCTCGAACAATCAATTGCTGGAAAGGTAGATTGCTCGAAAAAAGTTAGTTTAATGAATAATATCCAAAAATAAGATAAAGAAATACAACTTTATTATTGTTAATTGAACAGTTAAAATCAAGAACGGGTACATTTCTATTTAGGTTAGGTTATTATTTAGAGCAATTTACTGTTGAGCAATTGATAGTTTGAGAAATTATTTCTCAAGCAATTGATTTCGAGTAATTGACTTAGATTCAGGCTTTAATATGGCAATCCGGAAAAAAATCGAGTGAAATGCCTAACTTTTGGGTAATGAAATATAAAAAGCTTATATAACCGAACCTAACCGAGCCAAACCTAATCTAACCATAACCTAATGTAACCTAACCATAACCAGTATTATTTTACATCTTCGTTAGAATGCTCTAGAGAATTCAGGGTTGTATTTTTGCATTACCTGTTGCATTTTGAAAAGGTTTTCTTAATTAAAATTCCGTTGCAAATTCTTAGTTTGTGAGATATTCAATGTTTTCTGTGAGACCTCTTCGAAAAGTAAAGTTTAGTTTGGTTTGAACAAGGTTCTGTTATTTGTCAATGTAGGTTAAGGTTTGGTTAATTTAGGTTATGTTATGTTAGGTTCAGGTAAAGATTCGGAAGACGACCCAGATTGTTTTTTGGACAAAGCAAATTTTTTCTGATAGATTTTGATGTGTTTTGAATTAATCTGATGTATATTTGCTATGCCAGGTAATTTTTTTCCCCCAAGGTAAAAATTGC
>JAPQNM010000040.1:6902424-6904924 GCA_029783475.1 Metacarcinus magister
AAGGAAGGAAGGAAGGAGGGAAGGAAGGAGAGGAGAGAGGAAGGGCAGGTACATGTAATCAGGATGCGATATGTTTCTTTTGTGATATCCTGTCAATTAAAGTCAGAAAGTATAAACAGTGTGAGTTATAAATGAGTCTCTCTCTCTCTCTCTCTCTCTCCCCTCAGTCCTTAAATATATCGTGTCCAACTAATACAGGTAACACGGGAGGAGAGGAAGGACGAACAGGGAGTGCACTGAGGTAAAGGCAAACAATAGGAAGAACAAGAGGGAGAGTGGACGTTGTATGTATGTAGAAGTGAAGGTGAAATATAAATCAATTCAAGAGTCAAGTGCGACACATTGGCTTGTAAATGACGACATGCCATAAATCTGTGTTGGTGAGGGTGAGGTTGTGGTGAGGTGGGGTGGTGAGGGGTGAGGTGGGGGTGAGGTGGGGGTGCGGTGGGGGTGAGGGGGAGGGAAGCCACAATGCAACAAGGCGTGTTCAAAGGCGTCCTAAATCAAGTTGTTTACGTTTATTTTTGAAAGGGAGTGGCGGTGACCAGTTCGTTCTCTCTCTCTCTCTCTCTCTCTCTCTCTCTCTCTCTCTCTCTCTCTCTCTCTCTCTCTCTCTCTCTCTCTCTCTCTCTCTCACTACTTTTCTTCACTTTTTGCACTCCCTCCCTCTCTTCCTCTCTCCTTTCTTCCTTCTCTATACTCTTTCATGCACTCCTCCTCCTCCTCCTCCTCCTCTCCCTTCCTCCCTTCACACCTACATCTAGTCAACAAAGTGAAGAGAACATCTGAGCAAAGGAATAACTGTCTGATCTTCAAAAAATATACTAAAAAAATCTAGATAAGTTATAAAAAAACATCATAGGAACGTCAGGTACTAAACTAATTGAATAAAAAGAAATATAAAACTATATAAACAAGTAAATAGAAAATAAAATAAAAGAATAGTAATTTGGGTTTTTTTTCTCTCGACAAATCAGTAAAGTTAAGAGAGGTTAAGAGGCGGTAAAGATTATAAACCTCAAATCACACCACCACCACCACCACAGCCACCACACCCACGACCGCCCATCCTCCAGCTATATTATCTCCCCGTCACGGTTTTTCATATTCAGGAGTTCTCTCTCTCTCTCTCTCTCTCTCTCTCTCTCTCTCTCTCTCTCTCTCTCTCTCTCTCTGCAATGCTACAGAAAAGGAGTTAGGATTCACTTCCATATTTTATTTTATCTATTTATGTTTTTTACTCAGAACTTTTTTAACCGATTCATAACTGCCGTTACTACTACTATCGTGATTATTATTATTTTTATCGTTATCATTATTACTAAATTTATCATTATTATCAGAAGTAGTAGTAGTAGTAGTAGTAGTAGTAGTAGTAGTAGTAGTAGTAGTAGTAGTAGTAGTAGTAGTAGTAGTAGTAGTAGTAGTATAGTAGTAGTAGTAGTAGTAGTAGTAGTAGTGGTAGTAGTAGTAGTAGTAGTAGTAGTAGTAGTAGTAGTAGTAGTAGTAGTAGTGGTAGTAGTAGTAGTAGTAGTAGTAGTAGTAGTAGTAGTAGTAGTAGTAGTAGTAGTAGTAGTAGTAGTAATAGTAGTAGTAGTTATAGTAGCAATAATCGTAATAGTAGTAGTCGTAGTATATTTATTATCAATATTACTGTTGGTGTTGCTTTGCTGTCGCTTTACAACATACTATACAACCACGCGATCAAATATTAAAAAACAAACAAAACTGAAGTGCGTCCACATACTTAGGAAGGTCGGGGGGAAGATAGAAAATGAGGAGTTTCTTGCATTTACTCTAACAAAGACCTCTAAGATAACTCTGTGGACCCTCACCTCCCCCTATCACTCTATTCGACAGCCTCTTTCTTTACAAATGATTAAAAAGACGACAGACGGACAGATAGGCAGACAGACAGACAGGCATACAAACAGAAACACACAAAGCAATGAGACCAATTGGCCGATTCCAAAATGCTTGCCCATAAAACTACACTCTATTCGCAGTAACTTGGCGGAGAAGCCCGACCCAGGAAGATGTGAGGCCAAGAACTGTCACCCAAGTCTCCGCTGACAGTTTTAAAGTGCAAAGTGTAAGACTACAGCACCTCATTACTTCCCTTACGTTTCTTTAATTTAAAGTCCCACCCTCAACCTGTGTTTTATGGGACTAGCCAGGTAAATACAAAAAAGTTTCCTTCCACACATTAACTGCCACTACGATTCCATAAATCAACAAGGTACGCATAAAAAAAACCCTCAAAAAACGTGGGAAAAAAGTAGTTGAAAAAAAAAAGGTTATAAATATATTACTTGAGAGAAGGAATGAGTGGAGTCAGCTGAAGGTACCCTGTCACCAAACGGACTGAGAACGTGTTTGTTGATTATTCACTTAATGAGAGAGAGAGAGAGAGAGAGAGAGAGAGAGAGAGAGAGAGAGAGAGAGAGAGAGAGAGAGAGAGAGAGAGAGAGAGAGAGAGAGAGAGAGAGAGAGAGAGACT
>JAPQNM010000040.1:6909924-6942424 GCA_029783475.1 Metacarcinus magister
AACAAATGTCCACCGTGACCTTCCACTACCTTTTACAACTCCAGTCTATCCTTCTTGGCCTTCCTTCGTCCACTACAGCCTTATATTATCCTCTAAAGCCGCTCTCCGTCCCTTCCTCCCCCAACCCTCCAATGTGACACTGCTTACATTTATTTTTCCGCGACAAAATATATAGTTGAGTCTTTAGTCTTTGATCTTTATGAGACTTATTTATATTTAGTTCTCTCGTTCTTCCTACTTCTCGCCCTCTACCTCGTCATCGTCTTCTTCCTCCATCTCCTCTTCATCTCTCCCATCCTAGTCTTGTTTAGTTTGTATTTCTTTTCTTCCTCCTCTTCATATTTATTTTGATTTTTCCTTCTCCTTCCTCCATTTCTCCTCCTCATCTCTTCTCTCTTCGGTACCCTTCACCACTTCCGTTCTCTTCTTCCTCCTCCTCCTCCTCCTCCTCTACAGGGTATGAAATAAGAGCACGGACGGACGATCGGTCAAAACAAGAAATTAAATTTGAGGAAAACCGTGATATATTCCACATTTCTGTTTTTCAAGGTGCATGAAGACGTCATAGTGGAAGAGGAGGAGGAGGAGGAGGGAGGAGGAGGAGGAGGAGGAGGAGGAGGAGGAGGAGGAGATGATGCTTTTGTTGGCAGCTTCAACGGCGATTTTAGGGAAAACAAGTCAAGTATCTAAAGGCCGATGCTTATGCACGTGCGTGTGCGTGTGTGTGTGTGTGTGTGTGTGTGTGTGTGTGTGTGTGTGTGTGTGTGTGTGTGTGTGGTGTGTGTGTTGACTCGTAAGTATCTACTGTTGCCAAGGCACGGTATTGGACACACACATTCACACTCAATAAGGTATAAACGTTCCCAGTCATTAGTTGCACGCCGCGAACCCTTAATGTCATTTTGAGCCTCGACTTTCTTCCTTTCCTCGTTACTTTTCTTCTTGATTTTTTTTTACTCTCTCTTTCTCTCTCCTCTCGTGGTCGTTTGTTGTTCCCTAGTGGGTCGGGTCTCTAGCTGAGGCGTTGCGGAAGGTCGTGGGTGAAAGAAGAAGAGGAGGAGAGGAGGAGGAGGAGGAGGATAGTTTAATCTTATCCTGCAGAGTTGAGTGACAAGGAATCATGCGCCGAGTACCGCACTCCACCTAACTCTTCCTAACGTGACAGGGTACAGCGGAAGTATACATTCAAACACTAATGAGGAAGAAAAAAAAAAAAAAAAAAAGTGAGGGGGAAACTAATACGAGTTGATACCGAAAAGGATATGAAAAAAAAGTTAACAGATGTAAGGACCCCACGAGAAACACGACGACCCCCCACGACCCGCCCCCCCCCACGCGGGCAACCGTTACGTCCTTGTTAAATGAGCCTCTGTTCTTGACTTGACCGCATGTGGGTGGTGGTGAGAGGGCGGCAGGGCCAAGAAATCACTGCCACTGCCGTCCCACCCTGCCACCACCCTGCCACCAGCCGCCCCACCGCCATCCCCACTCAACTGACGCCAATTATGCAGCTTGTGCAGTGTTCCACCCTCGTTTTAAGGAAGCGAGGAACGGGGAGGATGTGGGTGAGGAGGAAAAGGGAAAAAATTGTCTTTGGCAGCCACGCAAGAGCTCCGCGTTGCTAAACTTGGTGGGTTTTCTTCTAGTAGTTTCAACCCACCGTCGCTGCCGCCCCCGCCCCCGCCCCCGCCCTCAAGTTCCTCGTGTTTTGTAGTTGTATTTCAGACATCCCGTTTTCTCCTCAACCTCATCCTTAGCTTTAGTCCTTCATATTTCAACCTCATTCTCTTCCCCTCCTCCCCCGCCTCTCTTTTCGCCGGGGTTTGTAAGGTAATGAGCGCCAAATGTGGATAGTAAGGCACGGATGGCCGCCGGCTGCCCCGCTTGTAAATAATGGCAAATAAACAACCAGCGGACGGGCGGCTTTGGGGGTGGCGGCGACGAGGACGACCACACCCACACCCACCCACCTACACCCACACATCTACACATTACCCGGCCAATTTCTCACCCTCGTGCACGCTCAAATACCACTCAAACGTAACGGTAGAGAGTGCAGACTGTCAGACACCCACACACTTAGGCGGTCCGTCTAATTTTCCTTTCCTATCTTATATATTCTTAACCCTCTATACCCCGCCACCGTTGTGTAAGGGGCTGTAGATCTAAAGCATGAGGTAGGGGCAGGGGTTACACATAATACAACCACCCTATGTTCCAATCTACGGTGTTGCTATTACGAGAAATGAGGCGAAGAAAGGAGAAAGGAATGAAAGGGGAGATAGAGGAAGGGAAGGAGAGGAGAAAGGAAGAGGAAAGAGTTGGAAGATGAATAAGAGACGAGTAGGAGGTGCAATGATAAGTATGGGAGGGAAAGGTACGAAAGAGAGGTAAGAAGGAAAGGCAAGAAAGGGGAGAAGGAGCGAGACGAAACAAAAACATCAGAGACGGTATGAAAGGCTTGGATGAGTGTTCTTTGTGGTGCGTCAAGGTAATTTAATGGCAGTGGTGGTGGTAGTTGAGGTAGTAATACTGGTAGTAGTACTGATGGTGATGGTGAAAGGATATTAAAAAAAAAAAAAGGCGAAAGTAGAGGAGGAGTAGAGAATCACATGGTAGAGATGGTATAGCAATAACCACACGCCTTTCCGCTCTTCCTCTCTTTTCAGGCTGACGACGAATTACCCGATATCGACCCCGAGCAGATGACAGGTGAGTCGAGGCTCCTGCACTGCTCCCCCAAACCCTGACACCCACCTGCTTACTGAGGGGAGGAAACAAATGAAATAGTGGACTCAAAGGCTAGCGAGTACCACCTCCCGTCACCTTACACACCATTGCAGTTCACTTTTAGTCTTTCTGTTACCCTTAATGATGATGAGATATTCCATTACATCACATATTTTGCAGATGATAGTTAACTAATGATAATAAAAAAAACTGTACCTTGAAAATTTTGAAAAACATTAAATTTTTTCTATATCAAGTTAAAGAAATGCAAAGTTTTACTAAATATTCATAGATCTCTGAGAAGCGTCTTATCATATAATATAGATTTACCTTTCATACAACCCAGTCAGTTTATTTATCTTTTTTATTCTTTAAGATGTCTAACCTTCACACATTTACACATCATCGTCCAAACAAGAGTAACACTAAAACCACATTACTGCCTCGTATAACATTCTAAGTCCATGTTAAACTTTCAAACAACCCTTTTTTCTTCTTCCTTTGACGCCTGAGAACCCTCGTGCACTCAACACTCTATAATGATTGCTACATCAAACCAAGGCGGATCACATAACTAAATTAAGTCAAGACAGTCCACATCAAAACACACACACACTCTCTCTCTCTCTCTCTCTCTCTCTCTCTCTCTCTCTCTCTCTCTCTCTCTCTCTCTCTCTCATTCACACACATCTACTTCTTTCGCCAGTGCTCAAGAGGGCTTTCGACAGCTTTGACTCAGACAAGAAGGGCGCCATCTCCACGGACACGGTGGGCACCATACTGAGGATGATGGGCCAGACGATCAGCAGGTCAATCCTCGACCAGGTTATTAGTGAGGTGGACGTGGACGGTGAGTAGGAGTGTGACGGTGGTTGTAGGTGTACTACTATTATTACTACTACAATAACAATGAATACTATATACTACTACTACTGCTACTACTACTACTACTACTACATGATGAGGAAAGCAATACTACTACTAAAACTACTACTACTACTACTACTACTACTGCCACTACCAGTAATATTAATAAAAGTAATAATAATAATAATGTGCAACCTACTTTGGTAGAGTACAAAAATAAAACACACTTGCAAAACTGTACGAAGAGGAGGAGGAGGAGGAGGAGGAGGAGGAGGAGGAGGAGGAGGAGGAGGAGGAGGAGTAGTAGTGCTCAATAAGTTCAACCAATGAAAATATTCATATAAGGCAACCAAGCAAACAAACACATAAATAAATAAATAAATAAGCTTATTGCCCCCCCCCCACCCACCCCCTCTCTCTCTCACCCCGTCCGCCTTTCTGCTGGCAGGTTCTGGGGAACTTGAGTTCAATGAGTTCGTGCTTCTGGCGACTAAGTTCATGAACGAAGATGATGAAGAGGAACTTAAGAAGGAACTTAAGGAGGCATTCAGACTGTACGACAAGAAACGTAAGTCTCTCTCTACTTTTTTTCTCTTCCACTCTCTTTCCCTCAAGACTTCACCACTTCTTTTTTTTCTCTCTTCCTCCTCCCTTTGCTCTTCCTTTCTCTTCTCACAAAAAAAAACCCCAATTTTTTCCTCCTTCTTCATGTCACTTTGGCTAATATTTATGATGTGTATTTGTTTTTGCTCACTGAGGTGGGTCATTTATCTACTTGTTACTACCTATGTATCACTTTTACGTATCTATTTATGTACAACTATCTAGCCCTTACCTACCTCCCACTTATTCACCTGCACCTCTCTCTCCATCCATTTACTTATAATATTAATCTAGTCGTTTCTAACTAAGTTTTTATTTTGTTTTATTTTTTCTCTCAAACCAATCTTATCATTTACGGGTCTATCCTTAATTTTGTCCTCTCTCTCTCTCTCTCTCTCTCTCTCTCTCTCTCTCTCTCTCTCTCTCTCTCTCTCTCATTTTCTTTGGTCTACTTCGGTTCACTGCTCATTTAGGTTGTCTCTCCTTCCCTCCCTCCCTCCCTCCCTTCTTTAAAACTGCTCCACACACTCATCAGGGGCGCCATGCCATTCCTCAAGGGCTGGGAGGAGGGAGGGAAGGGTTTGGCAAGAGTCCAAGAGTGAAGGAAGTAGAGGAATGAGAGGTAATGTGGAAGAAATGGAAAAAAAAAAGTATATGTAAAGTTAGGGTTAGGTTTTTTTTTTTTATTAACATTATTACGTATTATATTTACTTATGATTTCTGGGTTTCCTTTATAACACATTATTTCTTCCTTCCCTCATTTCTTCCACATAATTTTTCTTCATATAGCAATTATTCATTCTACCATAATTTCCTCTCCTTTCCTCCCCTTTTTTCACCTTATTGCCCTCCTACCCCCCCCCCAACCTTTCACTCTTTCCCTCCCTCCCTCCGTTCCAGGTCAGGGCTTCATCCCCACCAGCGTCCTTCGGGAGATCCTGAAGGAATTGGATAGCAAGCTCAACAACGAAGAACTGGACGGCATCATTGACGAGATCGATCAGGACGGCTCAGGCACAGTTGACTTTGATGGTGAGTGTTATTACGTTATCAGGACGGAAAGGAGCGATCGGATAACACACAGTCGAACGAAGAAGAAAATAATAATAGTAGTAATAATAATAATAATAATAAACAACGTGAAGCCAGGAAAACGGTTTGTATATGGAAATTCTAAAGAAAAAGGGGGAAAAATAGCTTACTAATTAAAAAAAAAAAGTTTGTTAATTGCAGATTCCTTAAAAAAGCTGAAAAACACAAAGGGAAAAAAAAGTTGGCTAATTTAAGATTCCCACCAAAAAAAAGTTCAACCAAACAACTCTAAAGGAAAAAAAAAAGCTTGCTAATTATGAGACGAAAAAAAACCTTGGAAGAGTTACGAAAGGGTAAGGTTAATTTAGTCCTTGAGGAGACCTGCCCAGCCTTCTTACCTCCCTCACACTGAACCCTTACATAAGGCTTGAACCACTTAGCAAAAGCAAGATTCGAACACTTTTAAAACAGTGAGTCATCGCCACTTATAATTACAATCTCTCGTTTTCTATACACAAGAGATGGCTATTGAAGAGGCAGAAAGACGAACCACACACTAAAAGTTATATAGGAATTCTTGGCGTTTTTGATTCATGGATCTCTGGCATAACTATGTGATTAAACTTGAAACTAATACTATTCAATCATATTATCACCATTTACATTTTAATTAAGAAGTAAGAGACAATGAACACTAATTAACATTTAACAACATCCTCCCTTGGTTACAGAATTCCTGGACATGATGATGGGTTAAAGGGATCACGAGGCAGCCCACCCCTTTGACCTCCCCCCTCCATGACCTCATTGTGACGTCACGCAACCCCATCCAATCGGCGGGCGTTACTCACATGCACGCCCCTGGAGACAGCCCCGCCCTGAACTGCTTGAACACACCCCAGCCCAACACAGCCCTACTGACTCACATATGATGAAAAGAACAAGAACATCAATAATAATAATAATTTAATAATAATAATAATGATAATAATAATAATAATAAGGCTGCACGAAAAAGACGTAGTATTTCCTTAAAACATACAAAGTTATAAGTTATTGATTCAAGTCTCTCCTTTCCTCTCTTTCTCCCTCCTTCACTCATCCCTCAAGACAATCAGTGGTGTGTACTACCTAAAAAGAAGAAAACAGACAAAACACTGACACTATTCAACTGCTATTCTCCTCTCCTAAGATCACCCACCAATGCTTCACCTCAAAATCTCTTCCCCCAATCCATCATCCCAGACCCGAAATAGTATACATTTTTATTTGCATTAGGAAGTCAAATTGTCACTGATCCTCCTTCTCCTCCTCTCCTCCTTTTCCTTCTCTGCCTCTTTCACAACCTTCTCCTCCTCCTCCTCCTTTTCCTCCTCCTCCTCCATCATGTGGTAGAAGATCAAGGGAGGGTCGCAGCTATGACGTCAAATCCTAAACTTATCCTTCAAAAATACACCCTCACCAACGTGTATTTTTACCGACTATTTTAATATCCGGGGCCACTTCCCTTTAAATCAGGCTAAGAATATAAAAAAAAATATATAGAAGGGGAAAAGAGGTAACAAAAAGTCCTTGGTATATATAGCTTTCAAAACACGTGTAATTTTCTGGGGCGCCATCCATCCATCCACCCACTCCAAGGCCGCTCATTTACTACTACTACTACGGTGTGTTGAGTTACCCCGCGGCAGCCTTAGTCGTAACACACACACACACACACACACACACACACACACACCCACACACACACACACACACACACACACACACCCACCCACACACACACAGTATACACTCCTTCCTACCTGCTAGAATACCTGTAACTTTATTATTTATTATCGTCTCTCTTCCCATTTGGTTTTTTATTTTATTTTTGTGGTACTTTGAGTTTTGAGATACCCAAACGAATCTCTCTCTCTCTCTCTCTCTCTCTCTCTCTCTCTCTCTCTCTCTCTCTCTCTCTCTCTCTCTCTATCTATCTATCTATATATCTCTCTCTCTGTTATAGGAATTCGTAATAAAAATTCTTATAAGAAAATAAAGAAAATAACCGACATGTTGTATTTAATTTTTTTCCACAACCAGCATCATCGTCATCAGCATCTTACAGGTAGAGAGAGAGAGAGAGAGAGAGAGGAGAGAGAGAGGAGAGGAGAGAGAGAGAGAGAGAGAGAGAGAGAGAGAGAGAGAGAGAGAGAGAGAGAGAGTGAACGAATGGAAGATAGACAGATAGAGAAAAAACAAAAACAAAACGTAGAACAGGATGAAAGAACACACCACAAAACAACATCCACGAGAATTACGCAAATGAAAAAAAAAGTTCCTAAGATGAAAGCTAGATAAAAAAAAAAAATCACTGGACGTATCATAACAAATATCAGCACAGTAGACAGGGTGAAGCGTGACAGTCTAATGCACAACAACAACCATGAAATGAATAGAGGTTTTCTGCAACTCCTTGAACCTAGTCGGAAGAGCAACAAATAGGACACCGCCACTACACCTACACCACGCGCGCACACACACACACACACACGTGATGTAAGGCGCCCGTGAAAGAAAACTATATGAGTACTGAACCAGATTGGGCCAGCGAGGGCGGCGGGGACTGAGTGGTGGGGCGGGGACTGAGTAGTGGGGCGGAGACGGACATGACACCTGGATGCTACTCAGCTTTGAAGTAATAATATCCGGGGCGGGGCAGTGAGTATGTCCTCTTCAACATGTGGAGGAAGGAGGAGTGAGTGAGTGGGTGGAGAGCGGTGGTGTGAGGCGAGGGACGGGGGTGAACAAGGATTACATACTTTCTAACTTCCTTGGGGTGTAGTTGAGGGGGTGAAGGGTATGGGGTGAAGTGGCGGGGTGCTGGGCAAGGCAATGAGTTGTGCCGCACTGCCAGGACGTGCTTGAGGAGGAGGAGGATGGGGAAGGGCTGGTGGTGTGAGGGTAATGGTGTGATGGAATCCAATAAATCAGTCAAAGTAACACCAGACTCACGGGACGATAGAAAAAAAAGAAAATGAATCGAGTATGAAAATAAATAAATAAATAAATAAATAAATAAATAAATAAACAAATAAATAAATAAACAAACAAAAGTAAACTCAGTATATAAATTGACGTTAATAATTTTAAAAAAGGTGATATAATATAAAATTTACAGACAACAAAATATTTACATCACGATCATAAACACTTAGATCAAATGAAAACATATACATAAAATATAATCTACAAAAAAAATACAAATAAATACATATATACATAAGCATGAAGATAGATTAAAACGACAAATATTAAATACCTAAGTTAAAAATAATATAAGTTGGGGGAAAGCAATAATAATAGATGTGAGGACAAGCAGAGTGAGTTCAGTAAGGCAAACATCCAGGAAGAGAACACTCCCTCCCAACTCTACTGCTAAATGGTAAAAATAAACTGCAAACGAGATGTGAAGGTCAGGACGCCGCACGTAGCCATCAGAAACATATTGGAAACTTCGCCAAACCCTTCCTTATTATTACTATTATGACTACTGCTATCATTATCATCATCCTTATTAGTAGTGGTACTGTTATAACTATAATCACTTATGAGGAGACGATGAACGATATATAAAGTAGACGGGTATAGCCCCCAGCGTTCCTTCGTTCCTTCACCCAATAATGACGTAAAAAGGGAAGTGTTCAAAACGTTACCTGTATTTCTACACCCGCGTCACTAAGGGGAAGTCAGATTATTACAGAGTTCCTACAAGAGTAAGTGATGCCTTCTTGTGTGGGTTTACGCAACGAGTGGAAAAAAATATACAAATTCCAGCTTAAAAGTTACACACACACACACACACACACACTCTCTCTCTCTCTCTCTCTCTCTCTCTCTCTCTCTCTCTCTCTCTCTCTCATCACAGCAATGTATTCTCTTTCCCGTCGTGATTAGTGTAATGAACAAAGGACACAGAACAAGGCCGCGTCACTTACCTGAAAGTAGAGGTCGAGGGAAGACATGAGGTCACATTTATCCGGGAAGCATTTGTTCTCCCGCATGTAGTAGCCCAGAGAGTAGTTCCTGTCTGCGTTCTCTCGCTCCGATAAGAAGGTACCGTTGCTGAAGCTGACGTTCTCTCCACCGGCGAGGCGCTGATGGCAGTACAAAGGACGAACGTCATCACCAGAGTACATACGAGGCATCATTCTAAGACCTTTATCTTCTAAGGCATTTCCCTCGTAAATGCAGGGTTTCCGAGACTTATCTTACTCCCCTTTTCCCCACAACAATCTTAATTGCGGACTCGCCTGGATCCGGTGTTTACGGGTAGTGGATACGAAAACTAGTAATTTGCATAGAAAACTAAATCTAACATCACGTTCAATCCTCCTAACTTAACTTATAACCTATCCTAACCGTTGTGAGGGGATCTGTCACCGACATTCGTCGTGCTATGGACAATAAATACTTTTTTTTTATAACAAGCTGGCCATATTATACAAAAAACACAAGATGTGGCACGTAATTAGGAGAAAACACTAATAACCCAAGTACCATAAAGAGGATTTTCAGTGTTCATCAGATGACTCATCAAGGTTGGCATTCATGACAGCAGTGAGTTCAAATCTCATCAGTGTCATGTCACAAGCTTAATGACTGAAACATTGACACATCGTAGAGACACAAGCTGATTGTTTATGAAAGTATCACGTGTTGATAACCAACATACAACCACCGCCAACCTAAGTGATACATTTGTACAACAGATGGCGGATCCACAACCACAACACTCGCATTACAATAATACTCGTCACCACAGAGAGAGGATCCTTCAGATGTATACATGTTATAATAATTGCATGACAAATTTAAAGTCATACACAATGAAACTGGTTTGGCATCCATCTCTGCCTTGATAAACACGACAATGCTACAGGTGGGATCCCTAGAGTAAGGCTCTAGATGTGTTACTAATCAGCTGTAATACTCACTCAAACCAGACTCTCTGTATACCCAAGCCGGTCCTGCACATCTAGCTAGAAGCACTTTACGCTGCTGTGGGGCTGAACGGGCAGCTATGCGCAATTATAGATCAAATTTCCTCACACTAAGATACGTTCAGCCGTATACATGCGTCCTACACACTGTCTGCCATGGAATGAATCCGCAACTAACTCACTAATTTCTTGAATACCTAGGTTCGAGATTTGGGAGCTCCCTTGAAAGGGATGAAACACTGGTTAGCCAAATCCACTCTTTCTTATTATCACTATAAGGTTATGCCTGTCCACAGTCACTTATAAAAATCAATGGAGGCCTGCATGTGAATGGGTCAGTTGAAGTTTCATCCTTTTCTAGATAAGGAGTCAGTTGTCAGTGTGGTGGCCGAGTCACTACCCACACAGAGTGTAACTGTTGGAACTGTTTTCACTTCAATGAATATAGATCAGATAATTATTTGAGGTAAATACCTTATCAATATAATGATATTTTAAATTATTTGTATGATACCACAGTGGTTACATGCGTCATAAACAATGTGACCTCTTTTACCGATGCGTGAAATGTTTGCTTGTTGAATTTCAAACAATTTCGTATAATGAGGGAGAAGGAGGGGGTAAAAATGTATTATTGCCGTGTGATGAACTGAAGGCGATTGTGGTGGGGGGGTGGGGGGTGGAGGCACTGCACTGGGATGGGGGATGGTTTAGTCGCATTGCAGGAGTGTGCACTCACTACGTCTTGGCAGTGCTTCACAGACAGCATTAACCAGCAGACAAGTGTAACTACCATGTGGCATCTCATCCATAGGGTTATTAGGAAAACGCCCGCCACTGCCCGACATCACACTCCCGACGCCTATGCCCAACAACTTGTTAATGCTTGGTCGGAACAATCTACCCCGGCTAGTCTTCCCATCCACATACAAGATGCACTTTTTTCCTGTGCTCCTGTTCGGCGACTTCATCTGGTATCAGCTCTGTTACAAGATGATGACAATGAAACAGTGCAGATAACTGAGGAGGAACTGCGCCGTGCTCTTTCTCGAGGTAAAGCTACGTCCCCTGGCGATGACGGTATTACCTACGCAGTGTTACGTCTGCTACAACGCGTTCCCGGGAACCCCCTGCTTTGCCTGTACAACCTTTGCCTCCAAAACGGTTGTGTACCACGAGCGTGGACCTACAGCACCATTATACCCATCCCCAAGCCCGGCACGGCCAAGTTCAGGCCTATTTCCCTTACTTCCTGTTTTTGTAAGGTGATGGAAAGAATTTTATTAAACCGTCTTATGTACCGTCTGCAAGACCGCCTTTCTCCCCGTATATTTGGATTCCTTCCCCAGCGCAGCACACACCATTGCCTCGTCGATTTCTACTCCCGCCTCTCCCGGGACAGTGTTGTGGCCTTCATCGACCTTCAAAGTGCCTTCGACGTTGCTAATAGGGACATCATTTTGGATCAACTCGTTGACTTTGGGGTAAAAGGTAATCTCTTACGGTGGATTCAGGGCTATCTTAGTAACAGGACCTCCCGAGTGTTTTTCAGTGGTGTGTACAGTCACTCACGCAGTTTTCATCTCGGTACGCCTCAAGGAGGCGTTCTCAGCCCATTTTTGTTTAACATTTTGATGCATAAATTGATTACTTCTTTACCTGACATTCCTGGAATTACTATTACTTGCTATGCTGATGATATTTGTGTTCATTCTACTTCACCAAGGGATACCCAGCAGTTTCTTACCACCTTCTCTGTGGCTTCCTCTCACTGTGGTATTATTGTTTCCCCAGATAAGAGCAGAATATTCTCTTGCCGCCCTCCTCAAGGCTTGCCGGACTTCACCATTGGAGGGACTGTCATTCCCTTGTGCTCTCAATACCGTTACCTGGGCGCACCTGTCAAAATTTCAGCAGCTCTACCCACCGGGCGTCAAGCTCATCCCTTCGTCCGTGACTTGTTGGATCGCCTCCAACACCGACTCACTCCACTTCAGTGGCTCACTAACAATTGTTCAGGCATCTCCATTCCTGTGGCCAGGACCATCTATATTGCTTTTATTCGCTCTGTTGTGGATTACCTTTCTCCTGCCTTGATTCAACTTCCTAGGAATGCTCTTGAACCCTTAGAAAAATGAGAATAATTCTTGGCTGTCCTATGTCTACCAGGATAGTAAACATGCAGCGTGAGTTGTGTCTACCACCTTTGGTTGAAAGAATTAATTCAAATGTCACTTGTCTTACTGTTAAGTGCCTCCATTTCCCACATCTTTCACCTCACTACTCTCAGCTAATCAGGAATTGCCTTAGACCGAACTGTCCCGTCCCTCCCTTACTGCCATCGGGACGTGCTCTTATCAAGTCTGTTTCCTCTATGCTCCAAAGCCTTAATCTGGATATTCATGAAGCCGACATACCACCAGGCCCTCCACCCTGGATGCTGCCTATACCTGAGGTGAGTTACACTCCCACTTCCAAATCGGACCTGCCTTCCCTACAGCTACAGTTGGCTCTGGAACACTTAGCAAGAGTGATGTTCCCCATAGCAGCTCCACACCGCCTCTACACTGATGGGTCACTGCAAGCGGATGGCGCGGCTGGTGGCGCGGTTTTCTTGCCTGACCTGGAGCCGCCTCCAGGGGGTTGGGTTGGCCGTCGTCTCCGTGACCACTCCAGCTCCACATTATGTGAACTGTATGCCATTCTTGATGCTGTTAGTCTTCTTTGTCAACGGGGAGTAAATGCTGTCATCGTTTGTGACTCTAAGCCTGCCCTCCAGTCCCTTTCCAGTGTTCAACCCACACACCCTACAGTTGTTCATCAAATTCTATCTTTTTTGTCTTTAATGTGTCGCCGTAACTTAATTATTAAATTTGTTTGGGTTCCTTCTCATGTGGGTTTAAATTACAATGATACAGTTGACAGACTCGCGAAGGAAGCTTGCCATCTACCTCCTCGTGGTGCTGGACGCCACCTCTCCCTGACATGCTACCTCTCCAGAGTCCGCTCCGCTGCTCTTCTCCCTGTACGGCGACGCAGGGATGCAGAGAGGCCCTACAGTATTACCATCCTCCACTACGAGTCTGTTTGCCTCCACAAGTACTCGTACCGTCGGCAGGACCTCATGGTTCGGAGGCACAATGTTGTTTCTGCCCGTCTGCGGCTGGGCTACCGGCCACTGTGGGAGATTGCCGGGGTGGAAGGCGAGCCTTCCTTCACGGAGTGTCGGCTGTGCGCCGCGCCTCGAGCCAACACTCTACGACACTACTGCCTGATCTGCCCCACTGTCAGTCACCTGCTGCCCCAAGGCCAACCACTGGATGTGGTTTGTAAACATCTACTACAACACGATGTTTTGGAGGAACTATTGTTACGCCACCCTCGTTTTGGTGGGTTTAGATAGCCTAACGAGCCCTGCGTGGCATATGCCTTTTTTGTATGGTCCTGTGTTTGTCTTTTTTTTTTTATATGTTTCTTTTGTGTGTGTGTGTGTGTGTGTGTGTGTGTGTGTGTGTGTGTGTGTGTGTGTGTGGTAGATCCTAAAATTATGTCCTGCTACAATGTAAACCTATTGTCTGGCGCACTAGCGCAATAAATTTATCAAATCAAAATCAAGCACTGGGATGGTGTTTGAGTTACTTTCTAATATCCATAACGATGGTAATGAGTCAGGATGACTCCGTCGCTCAAAACTATTTTGAGTCGTGGTTCATTAACATTATGAACCAGTCATTACCTGATCCACAAAATAGCTTTACGTTGACTGTATGAAAGAGAATGAAGGAATGGGATACATCATGTTATATCATTTACCTAACATGTTACTTTCCTAGTTGAACTTTATGCTGTAAAATTGGAATGGAATTCAACCTCCACTACCGTCTTCGCAACTAACTATTAATTAATTCCCAACATTCGCTGGTTATCACACAATTTATAATGTGTAAACTAATATTGTCACCTATTGTTGTTGCAAAAAATATATTTAATCTTCATTTTATTTTAAAATAAGTTTACAAAACCTGCTAATATGCAACATACCTTCATGTAACTTTGAACAAAGTCAAATTTTTCAGAGGAAGACATATCATGGTTGACTAGACAGTAAAGAAGGCTGTTGATGATGATGGATCCTGCATTCACCAAGGGGTTGTGAGGCTTGTCTGAGGGGGAAGAAATGCAACACAAGATAACACATGCGAGAAAAATATTATCAGCATTCACTGATCACCTTAGCATTGTATCACCTCTATTCACTTAAACTGAGGATCTACATTTGCATATGGATTGTAAAGAAATTAACATTGTATGCTGATAAGCTTTAACATTTTGTTATGAACAGCCCGAAACAGGGAAAGTGCTTGACTCATCACAAGATGCATAATATCACAGAAACAAGTGTGAAGTGAATAGGTTTGAGGATTTGAAATAACACATCATCAGATATGGATAACAAAGAAATCAGAAACGATTGAGCTGATTACAGGATGCAAGGAATGTGGATCTAAAAAGGATCTTTACTGAGGCAATGATATTACCTCAAAGAAAACTGAACTGGGAACATGATCATTTCAGACAGGATATAGTAAGCTAAGCACATCTAGAAGGAACAGCACAATGAGTAAATAACAATATATCTATTAGGTTTATCTTATTATTTGTGTTCAATTTCGGACCAGAGAATAGAGTAATGGTAGGAAGGTCTAACGTTACACTTGTTTTTTAACCTATATTTCTGTAGCACTCACCGTTATAGTCCAGAACAATAGCATTAAACATGCGTCCACTGGGTTCTGTGCCAACATACTTGTGAACAGTTTCATTTCCTAATTCATTGAGTGCGATGGCATAAGTTATTGGCTTGCTGAGGTCACCAGAGTATGTAAAAAAATAACAAATATACATAATAATCAGTTATAAGCACGAACATTTCTACATACTACACTTTTTACACAATGATAATTAATTAGGCAATAAAACAGTTATGTACTACTAGTATATAAAGTATAAATTTCCTGCACGTACAAACTATGGAGGAAGAAATGCTTATTTCTAACTTCATTAGTGTCATTTCTTGATATCATACTACATTCTGTCCATGACACGGTACATATACACCCAGGATGTACTCTCTTTTATTTGAACCACATCATACCTCTACCTCTTCCATGCTGTTGTTTGATTATCTTTTGCCACAATAAAAGAAATCTCACCACACTTCACTCATAAATACCTTATAAAACAGTCTTTCTTTATCTCTATCCATGCTTAGTATACTTTTAATTCATTGTACTATTCCCACCATCCACTCACAAAGGCCTGTGGGTAAGGCCGGTCCAGACCACTGGCCCATCTTAGGAGCTTGGGGCTTTTTGGCCAGGCAGCCTGAGGAACAACAACAACAACAACTCACAAAGCTCAATCTTCAACACTAATTATCTCATATGCTACTCAATTAGTATAATCTTCCATTCTTCTTCCTAACCTCATCGCCATTCTGAGGATATTTGTTCTACCATAATACTTGACAAGTCTCTTTCATTTGGTTCATGTTTCACAATCATACATCACTAGAGGTTGTATACAAACACAACACGTATGCAAGTCTTTCTCACTTTCTGTGAAAATATGACATTGTTAACATGTGCGTGTAAGCATGTTAACACTTAGTAAAATTAGATATACACATAAGCATTCATGGAATTGTACAAATAGAAACAATGTACACACCTGCATGACTGCATTGTGAAGTTGATGTTAGTGTCTCCTATATCATATCGCTGACCATCCACGGTACACACGGACACACCCCAAGCATCAGGATGGAACCTGGCAAGCTGAGGAATGTATGAAGCAACCTGAGAACAACAAAAGATAATGAATGCTTGTCCTGATTGATAACATTTGGAACGACGATCATGATATGTCACCATGAAAACACACCAACCAAATATGCATCACTCAGACAATTATGCAACATACTGTATTGATACTTCTTCTATTAAATTACTATGTCTAGGCACTATGAAGAAAATTAATAAGGACTGAAATAATTGTTAATGCACATATACATTTTGTTATTAAAACAAAATATAACTAAATATCCTTTTAAAAAATACGCAGCACAGAAGAATGGTTTCCTACTCACCCTCAAGATCTATGTACACGTGCAAAGAAACAATTGGTGATATACTCCACCTTGCCATTGGTGAGTGTCTTAGCTGACCAGTAGAATTCTTCAATGTATTGTGTGAACTCATGCCACTCAGGGATGACAAACTGTTGCCTGAGTGCCCGTGATATGAGCACAATGTTGTCCTGTATCACTCTGATGGAAAAGTTAAACAATCATATAAACAATGAATCATGGGAAATAATTAAAAAATATATTAAGTCCATTATAGTTTGTGAAAATATATATATATATATATATATATATATATATATATGTATATATATATATATATATATATATATATATATATATATATATATATATATATGAGAGAGAGAGAGAGAGAGAGAGAGAGGAGAGAGAGAGAGAGAGAGAGAGAGAGAGAGAGAGAGAGAGAGAGAGAGAGAGAGAGAGAGAGAGAGATTTAAATAAAGCTATCAATATGTTAAGAATATATTGAAAGATTTTAAATATTGTACAACCAGTGTTAATAAAACATTAGCTACAGCAAACCTTCACCTTAGGATATTGAATGCCACATGCAAAGTATGAGGAGTTTAACCTTGACCTAGTATTAAATACTTTCAAGTACAGTATAACACAGTTGGTAGCTATACATGTAATTCTACTGCGATTTGTCTTGATATATGACATGTTTATCTCACTTCTTATGTCACTGTCTTCCCATAAATACCACTCATAAATTAGTGAGTGGTTCACTGTGTTGAGAATAACAAATGAGTTACCAGTGAACTATACTTTCTGTAATTCGGCTTAGTTGTAAAAGGAACAGTGATAAATACAAGGAGTCAAATGGAGGTACTGTACCAGTATGATTATATAATTATCATCTGCTGACATGAGCAATGTCTATGTCCTGTCTGTTGTTTATGACTTAACCAGTAACATAAATTACACAATAAATGTGTGTGTGTGTGTGTCTGCGTGTTTGAGAATAACATGAAATATCAAAAAACTATTATTTTATTATTTCTTTTGCACATATCAAACCCAATGCAAACAGTAAAGAAACATGCTTGTCTTCTGACTGAAAACTAAGATAAATTACATGAATTCCTTTAATCAAATATCAAACTTCATGTTATTATATCTTATATATATTGAAAAGACACTCACAACTAATAATTTGGTTAGTATGTACTAAGATACCAAGGATCCCACTGTAATGGACTTCACTACTAATATCACCAAATTATCTAAAATTTGATACACGTAAAAGGAAATACTTTTGAGCAGCCTTCTCAGCACAGAGCCCAAAAATATACCTGTGCATGCACAACCCAGGATTACAAAACTACCTACAGGTCTCATCATCCACAAAAAACAAAATACATAATTTGTACTGATGCAAAGCATCTTAGAAATAACTAAGATTGACTATCATGTCAGGGAAGCATGTCCTGTGCATGCAATTCAAAGCAGTAATTTATGCGAGTGAATACAAAACTTAATTATTTCAATAAAAACAAGAAAGATATGGAAAATGTACATAAATGACGATTCAATTGAAAAGAAAAGGCATTTAGTATCATTGTAATATACTTAAGTGTTCCAAAGTAGTTTTTATTTCTTTTTAATCTGTTTAACAGTACTTACTGTTAAACAATATTACTTGGCTTTGAGAAAATCCAGCATTATTAATTCACTAACATCTTTGTAACTTAGTACAATATTACAAATATTCAAAAACATGAAAACAAACCTTAAACAAGACACAGGACTTCAAATATAATAATGATAATGATGATGATGATGATGATAATAATAATAATAAAAATTTATCTATCCATGTACCTGACCTATGTCCCCATTAAAAGGGGGTAGCCAAGGCATTTAGGGTTCAGGAAGACTTCACTCTCCCTTCCCCTTCTGTATAGTCTTTTCATAGGAGAGAATACAGAAGAGGGGCTTCACAGATAATTTGTTCTGTCCCTTTTTGTCGCCTTTCACGATCTGCAGGGAATACGCTGGCAGTATTCTGCAGCCACTACCACAGGGCTAATACTTATAATGATAATAATAATAATAACAGCTTTACATTAAAAAGTCTCATGCTTACAAAGGATTTAAGTTTACAAAATTTGATTACATGAATAGTACCTTTGATCTAATATTACTGAACATTTGGTAAGATGATGGTAACTATGATAATCCTTATTCTCAAATGACTACTTAGAAAGAGGATTATTAACAGATAGACAATCTGCTTGATTCAGAACAGGAAGGTATTATGTCACCAACTTAAATTTTTCTCAAGACTGACATATATAAAACAAGAACGAGGTGGATGGGTGGATTGCATATATTTAGACTTATAAAAAGGCATTTGATAAGGTTCCGCACAGGACATTACTTTGGAAGTTGGAATACATTGGAAAACTGAAAGGAACAATAAAGAACTGGATGGAAGATTACCTGAAAGGAAGAGAAATGAGAACAGTGGTAAAGGATGAAAATTCAAAATGGAACAACTTAGATATTGAAGTGGTCCATGCTAGGAATATTAAAGAATTTAAAGCCAGGCTGGATTGCAGTATATATGGATACGGGACAGTACAAATATAATCTTTTTCTGTATATTGCAACTAACACAAACTTGTTTTTTTTTTATAATGCAAAATACATAACTTTGCTAAACAGTAGTGTCATGACTGGCACTATGGATGTGGCAGTATTTCATGTGACCCAGTGATTAACATGCAGTTACAATGGACTTATTTATGAAGTTATTTTGTTCTACATCAGGTGTCCCCTAACTCTTCTGTTCATCGACACCTACATGAAGTTATAATTTTGGGGCGAGTTTGGTAAGAGTTGGATCCAAGTACCAAAGAATATTTTTTTGATACAAGTATTGCCTGTCCTTAATACACATTTCTGACACATTTCTGGTACCAAATGTGTCTGAGTCGATCTCATTATAGATGGGACCAAATTAATAATATAAACTCAATACAAGAAAAAAGTAAAGGGAAATCAAATCAAATAAGAAGATAAATAAGAGTTATGAATCATTTAAATGTTAAATTTAAAATGACTTTTTAAAGAAATGAAGTACGTAGTAAACAGTGCAAGACTTGACTTGGATAATAGAAAAAGTACATAGGCAACAATTTTTGTCATAGCAGCAATAAGTGGCTCAGAAATGTCTTCATAAGTTGTAGCTTAGTATGGCAAGAGAGCATGAGGCACAAAAATGACTCTCCATCAAGCACATAACCCTCTGCCTTGTGGCTGACACAGCAAGCTATTGTTAATCCCAACAGTTACTGTGGGATTTCTAGGAATGCTGCTCATGCTGAAAGTTAATGAAAATATTTTTTATAAACTTTTTTTTCTTTATCTAATATCTATCAGCCTTGTTTTGAGGACATAGGATTTCATACATTGAGATTTGTTAAAATAGTCTTTTCTATATTCAATACTTGAGGAGAAAAACAGAGTAGGTATTTAAGGGATGAAGATGTAGCCATTTCTTAATTTATGTTGGAAGAATTGAATGTGTTTTTGTAGCAAAACAAATGCCCCTCACTCATACAGCTCCTCAATAATATATAATGTTGATAATATAATTTGCCAATACATTGTCATGCAAATACCTCAACTTTCATGTTTCCTATGTTGAAGCACATGTAAAAAGGAAATCATAGGCTGTATATGTGGTCCTGGTGCAGCCATACCAGGTACTGTTTACGAAAGCTGCTTCTGTTCCTAATGCAATTGCTTTTCTGGTAGTCTATAACAATGTCTATTGGTAGCTGATGCCCAAGATATGTAGTAATGTATAACTGATACACACACTCGGCTAACACAGTAGAAAATGAGTATAATGTAAATTGAGAATGAGTAACATGAATGTACTCTAATATAGCAGAACATCATTTATATGCAGTCAACCTGAACTATAGTAAATGCATCAGACTTTACATTGTATTAAGGGTTTACTATATGTACTATTAAGCAGCAAAATAATCTTCCCCTTGATAAGCTGTTCTTTATTATGAAGGAATTATACATATGTATGTACAGCATATGCATAGTTTTTTGTAATTGTCTATCTTGTCAGAGCAAAAAGTACTAGGTAGTATATCAAAGCATTATGTACCTCCTATCACTGTCAATGTTTTAATTTTGCTAGAATTTATGCAGACAATGTTTAATATTCCCTAACTAAAAAAAAAAAGGAGCAAAAAAAGTATAAAGTTTTACAAGCTCTTGTAGAAAAGCACACAGCACAGATCCTTTTTATGGAGAACAGAACACGTAACACAATGCATGCGATTGATCCAATACCTAACAGACAACACAGCCTAGATGTGTTAAAGAAGATGTCGCACTAGTTAAAGCAAACATGTATGTATGTATTTGGACAGTGGAAGAATAGGCTATTCTGTATAGAAAATCTTTTATACATTTATGCTTGTTTCAACTTACCCTACTTTAGACCTTAGGGAATTTTCAAAATAACACACTATAACCATTACTCCTGAGCCCAAACAGGACTAAGGCAGGGAAAAGGGCATGGACAGGAATAAATAAAATAAATAAATAAATAAATAAATAAATAAATAAATAAATAAATAAATAAATAAATAAAACCCACTAATAATCTCCACGAACTAGGTAACTATAGACCATATAGTTCTGCTAGCGTTAATGAGAGAGCTCTGCCTCTCTCACCAAGAAGCTGCCGTGAGCCAGGATCGAACTCGCAACCTTTAGATCATAAGCCGAGTACTGTACCACAGAGCCACCCGGCTCACTTTCCATTCACATATCCTCTTTGTGACTTACTTTTAGTATTATAAAGTGAATTTTCAGAAATATGCACAGCTTAGGTCCAGGAACAATAGCTGCCATTCATAATAAAAAAACATCCACCAAACTTGAAAAATATGGTAAAACATACATATATGTAGAAGAGATTTTCTACTCGGAGTAACCTTTTTCCTGCTTGTCCAACTATTTGCTTAACTTATGAAATATGCTGTATATAGTTTATTGTTGTATTAATGTGAGGCAATTCATAGAAGACTGATGTAAAGCAATACACCAAAAATGGTTCGCTGTATTACTGGTGAGTAAGAAAGTATCATACACGGGGAAAACCTTTGGGAAGGGCATCATCATCATCATCCTCATCATCATCATTAGTGTGACAGGCAGGTTCCATCATAACATGGGTCTGCCTTTGTCACCTGATAGTATCTTGCAATGATGGACGATTATGTACAACCGAGTTAAGTCCTCTAGCTTTTGTTCCTTTTCAAGACCTCACCATGTGGCTTTTTTGGTCTAGTCACTGGCACAATGGCTTTTGATTCTTATCCTTTTTTTATCATAATAGCTGAACCAACACAAGCTTTCTATTAATATCATTTCATTGATAAACTCAAATCAGATTTTTCCTCTTAATTCAAATTTTGGTGGGCCATCTCTCAAAATAGTATTACATATCCACCTCTCTGTTTCATTACCATAATGCATCACATTTATCACACATACGGCATAGTCTAAGCCATATATTTACAAACAGAGTTTTTGAATTGCTAGAAAGAGAAATAACTTTTTCAGTTCTACCACCACTCCAAACTTCTACTACCAAGGCAGCTTCTGATGCATCACCTTCATTAATAAAACCATTAATATAAAATAGTTCGGCAGCACACAGTTAGAATATCTGTGCTTTCCATCCTTCGCTTCACCGATTGATTCCAACTGCACACACTACAAGTATTCATTTGCACTACTCAAACTACACAACACACTGCTGCACTTTCTATGCACCCACTCACTAAACATAACACAGGATGGAATTACCAACACACTGCCCCTTCATACAACACATGATCAAAAACTACTTGACAGTGAGCCACTGTCCACTTTGCTCTTCACCTTGGTTCTGTCTACATTTAATTATAAGCCTCTTGATTCAATGCTATCTATCGTCTTCATGAATTTTCAAAAACTTTGCAAGTGATCTTCAATCACAACTGAATAGACTGTAAACATCAATTGTCAAGGGATGGTTAACTGCTTTAAAGTTAACAATTTATTTGAGGGTATGGTGTCTTTGCCCAGTTGTATGATGAAACGTCAAAAAGTTAAAGATGAGATCCATGTTGTTTATTGTATACTCATCTTTACCTGAAAATGGTCTTTCTGTAATCCCTTGTGTATTGAAACACTGAAACATTTATTTAAGGGAGGGATGTAGCCATGAGAGGACTGCATCCGGTGATTGCACCCCTGACAGTACACTTACTGTCCCGCCACTACATTTCTTTCACACCACAAACACACAAAACTCCTCACATTCCCTCCAGTATGTTTTCTCAGATCTATGAATGGAAAGAACATTTCATTATCCTTTTCACAAACTATACTAATTACCTGATGACAAACATTTTGCCTTTAAAGGTCTGAAAACTTTCATCATCTTACTTAATTTAAACATTTGCACCACTCAGAGGCGTACCTACAACCTCTCCAGTTCCTAGTTTTGTGACATTTCTGAAGTCACTTGAATATACACCTCCAATTTATTTTATCTGCTCACCTTTGCACTTCTTCAAATACTAATATGATGGTTTTGTATATCAATTAAAAATAAAAAATGAGAATGATACTATTTTCATTCTTACTAAAAGGTATACAGTGCTTGCAAGAATAATCAATAATAAAAAATGATAACAATTAAAAAAAGAAACTCGACAATTTTTGCATAAATGTTTGATTCAATTTCCTGCCACCCAATTTGTTGGGCAAATTCCCACTATGAGACAAAATAAATGACTGACCAGCTTCTCAGTCCTTGGGAGATCGATTTCTTCCTTACACTGTAAAGTTTTCTCTGGGATACAACAGGTGGGTGTACAGTAGCAAGCAGCTCGCTTCAGGTCATAAATGACAGTGACACCAACAGTAGTCACTACATGAATTACAAAACATCCCGGTTCAAACAGTATCAAGGAATGGGCTTTCTCTTAATTTTTCATCTTCAGTCAATCCATGGTTGTGCAGAGAACACAAGTTATTCGCTCCCAAAAAGTTCAAAAGTATAGAGGGAAATTGAATCTAAAGTTTGAGCAAAAAACCTGTCTAGATTTTTTTCTATGTATATTTTTTGCAAGCACTGTGTATTGTATATATGTACACACACACACACACACACACACACACACACACATATATATATATATATATATATATATATATATATATATATATATATATTTATTTATTTATATATACACACACACATACATACAATCAATAGCATAGAAAAAAATATACACACACACACACAAACATATATATATATATATATATATATATATATATATATATATATATATATATATATATATTTCTTTTTAATATTTTCTTGAAGGCCTTCAATTCCTCACTTTTATCAGAATCATCAGCCTATTCAAATCTAAACACTTTAATACTCTACTGATACTCTTTTCTTATTTTTTAAATGTCCATAAATATCTTGCAAGTAACTTTTACATAATACATATTACAATGCAAATGTGCTGATATTAGATGCCTTAAATATGTTTTCTCAGTATCAAAAATAATTCAAGTAAATAGATGGTAAAACTATATACTGCTTTCATAATTAGTGTTCTATATACCATTGCCTTCTATAACTTTTATTTTTTGTTACCACTGAGCAAAATCTAGTGTTGATAAAGCACTGTGAAGCTGGGAAGCATTTTAGCTGTACACAGTAGTTAATGCCATAGAATAAGCCAAGCAGATCAGACAAACATAAAGTAGATACAGGTGGTAATGTAATAATTAGTAGAAGCAGCAAATAATGCCTACTATGTGTGAGTGAGTGTCATCTGCATATGGATGATAAACTGAACTTCAATCAACAATGTTCATATGTAATATTCTCAATGCCTTACAAACATGCAGATAAACTTCAGTTATCTGAAGCTTCAAACTTGCATGAATAAATGAGAATAGCAGGTTCTAATAAAATGGTATAATGTACTTTTTGATTTATCAGGTTAGTGCAAAGGTTTTCTAATTCTGGTGCATGGAAACAAGGTGTCTTATATAACTGTTTCAAGTGTTTTGTTTAAACTAACCTCAATCCTATTAAACATGTGTATACTGCTGCTGCTAAAAAAAAAGAGTCTCATGCAGCAAGTGTATGGAAACAAGCATTGCAGGTGCCAAAGTGAGACCCCTGCTGGTAGACTAGTGCATACTTCTTGAACTGTTCTCTGTTGAGCCATCTTGAGGTCGGTGAGATGAGGGGGACTAAGCGGCGAGGAGATCCATTCACTGAGGGACTCTGGGAACGACTGTGCCGGTCCCTGTTCATCACAACACAATCTGACACTTTAGACCACTGTTGCCCAAGCCCTTCTCTGCCACTCTAACACACACACACACACATGAAGGCTTTGGTTTTCCTTTACAAAAACTGTAACTAAAGACATTAAGAACTTCAGTATGCTCCATGATAATTGATGTCAGATCATGTATGCACAACATAATATCATAATTTTTGTTTTCAAGATTTCATTAATGTTGACAAGGGTCGATACATGAGCATTTTCTCCTTACAGTTAAGTATGACAAAATGACAGTTGCTATGCACTCAAATGAATCAAAGTACTAATGTCTTGTTGCAGAAAAATGCATATTATGCTAAAACAAAGTTGAAAAGTGAAATAATAGGTAAATATTCAATGGACAAAGTGACCAAGGAGACAGGAATGTAAATCATTATAACCTGACTTACTAGTGTTCCATTCAGGATAACCCTAACAACTGATTCTTCCCTAACATACTGGTAATTATGGTTGGCCTTTCCTGAGAGTAGGCTGGTTCCAAAGATATTAACTTCGCATGAAAATCATGAAGATCATAAGATTATAAATAATAACAATTAATAATAATAATAATAATAATAATAATACTATAAAATAATACAGTAATCAAAGCAACAATTATAATAACAACAATAATACTAATAACAACAATGATAATAATAATAATAAAAATAAAAATAATAAAATTGAATAATAATCAAAAGGGGTATTAAAGCTATTGTTATGCAAAGCTTTAAAACTTAGCAATGTTAGTATTTAAATATATAACAACTGAAATTTACACTATATGATTACTGAAGCAAAATTATAAAGAAGCCACAATTGAAAGTTTAAATAAATACTATTACAGAAAGTCCTGTATAGTGTTCTCTTTCTCTTTCTAAAAAAAAAGGTACATACTAAAAATTTTTAAGCTTATATGGACACTCAAAGTCCTACTGAAACTAAACCACAGCAGGAAACTGAGCATGCATATGTACACACTTTGTTGCACACACACACTCTCACGCTACAGGAACTCATGCGTTGTGGCACTGTAACCCAGAATCATGCACCACCTTTTATCATCCAATAATGTTAATCATACTATTGCCTCCAAGGTGAAGTATGTGCTTGATTTTTTTTTCTCTACACATGGGAAGTAAACATCATGTAACTAAAATTTAAACTATATGAAACAATACCTACAATACTTATTATTCACTATATGACTTACTGCACAGTTAGCATTGCTATTTGTTAATGTTCAAGTCATGGATTCCTGATGACCTTTACCTACAATCAGTATAAGATCCTATTTTTCTATTTTTTTTATTAATTTTCATTAAGTTTGACCTAGAATAAATCTAACCGACCACACACTAGGCAATTATGTCTGGCACAGCTGTGCCAAACGTAATTCAACAGTAAAATATCTATAAATAAGATGTCATTAAGAATAAAAAAGTAAGAGCAATGTCCATAAGTAAAATCTTTACTATTATAATAGGATGGGAAATGATTCAGACTGATTTTACCTTTGAAAAGATAGGTTGACAGTACGTGTTCCCTTTAAAAAAAATTAACAAATACATAAATAAATAATGCCTGCAATATGTTATAGAAAATTGTTTGAGATATCCATTTATGACAAATACAATGTTATAGTTTAACGTTGACAATTGTGAAGATGTGGGTTTCTAGTCCTCAGTGAAATCAGTTGACCTTATAATAAAACTATTACTGTCACATGTTTGGCAGCTTTACCATGTACAGGCTAGCGTGGCAGGGGCCTCGTTGGCAGGTACTTAGTAGGTTGCTGCCCTCTCACATGACTTTGCTTTCTTCTGTCAAAACTTTGATCTGTATTATCAATCACGGTGGCGTACTAGCTTTCATCTCATTCACATCTCAAACACAGAAAACACACTAATGTTGATAGTAATAATACCTGACAGAGGTGTGTGATGCGTGTGATAACAGGTGAAAATGTTTCCTTTGTATATCCCATCCACTGGTAATATACTGAGAACAACATTCGGTACCATAATGGTCTCTGCACATACCACCATTTTTTTTCTGTCCACCAGTCACTCCACCAACAGAGCTCTGTATTATACCAGAATTACATCGTCTCAATACGAAGGAAATTTATCGTCATTTTTAGGCATTAATTGTATAATATTAGTTGTACATCCGCATTTCAGGCAATTCTTCACACGACGCCATCAGGGTGGCGCCATCACATGTTTGGATATATCAAAATGTAACCTGTCACACATTTGTAGTGACGAGGCAGGGGTTTATGTGTGCGGTATGAGCTCTAGGGAAATTTCCAGAAATATGCCTGCCCGAGCACCACCATGCTGTTGTGTGCACACTCAAAGGGAGGTATTCAAACTTTCCATCGACAATTCTCTTATTTTTTCTAACAAACCTGACCTAAACTAACCTGACAGGCAGGCTCCGTCCCTCTCGACCTCCCTGATGACTTATTGACCAAAATCAATATCACATGAACGAGTGATTTCCGACGGAAAAATAATACAGCTGTGTTTTCTATGCACAGAAGGCACCTAATATAACACAGGTAGGTGTCCTTCGCAGTGAGACGGGCGTAATTCTGTTATAATATCAAACTAATACCAAAATGACACCTTTCTTCTATATATATAACACGAACCTTTGTGATTTTTCAACTTATGCTACAACCTAGTGACTGTCTTGTAGCTGTACCAGTATCCCTTAATTTTGCTAATACAAATAACAGTGTCCTACCTCTTGAAGGTTACCCTGTCGATTACAGAGGATGAGGGTGGAGAGTGGCGCGGGTCGTCCATGCTTGTGTGAACCTCCATCAGATTTTTCCTCAATTCCATCAGGCGAGGATCGGTTTTCCTGAGACCAGTCTCTGTCAGGGCCTACATTAAGGGAGGACTGGTAAAATTGTAGTTTTCTTGTGTTATTTTCTATGGTTAAGAGTCATATTATTAACGTGGCCATTGACACCATTTGAAGTACTTATTTTTTGTCATGTAATAGGTCTTCCACTAACCTTCAACCCTCTTGACAAACTGTTATTTTGGTCACAATCACGCACATGATTTTAGACCTTATTCACTTCAGACTAGTGAAAGTTAGGGTTAAGAATGCTCCAATCTAGAACTTGGGAAGGATTATTATGACACGTGTCATGTATTGTCCGAAACTGCATTTGAACAATGGCTGTAATTTATCTTCCTTTTGGATGCATGATGTTTCTATCTACCGTCCTATGAGCAATGCACGTTGGCATTGTAAGTTATATACCTAACTCATCGCTACCACTTTTAACCTCACCTTAAACAAACAGCATCAAGTATTTATACCTACAATAATGTAATAGTTCACTTACCGCAAGAAACTTGCCCATGTGGACGGTGTTGTCGTCCTCGTCCTTGAACAGGTCGAAGAGCTGGTCCTCCATGTTGACG
The DNA here is from genome assembly GCA_029783475.1 of Metacarcinus magister. Taxonomy (NCBI): domain Eukaryota; kingdom Metazoa; phylum Arthropoda; class Malacostraca; order Decapoda; family Cancridae; genus Metacarcinus; species Metacarcinus magister. Next base: position 6,938,151 of record JAPQNM010000040.1, read on the forward strand.
GGCGGCACACTGCAACGCCACAAATTTATTATTAATGAAGCCAACCATCTTAAAATGGAACGTTGATTACTAATATCAGGAAACCTAAATCTATTATTATTGTATTATTGAGAAATGACGCAATCGTATATTATGTATACTTACTGTAATACCCTAATTGATTTGTTTTTGTTGCGCTACCTATGTTTTGTGGCATTTATAGTGTAACCATTCAAATTACGAAGCAATGTATGAGATAATAGAATGATTATGGACATAATCATAATGTTGGACACTAATAACAAACTAAAATCATATAATAATCACTTACTTTCATCTACAAATCACTAGTTGTGAATTTAACGTACTTGCCGCTTATAGGCTACATAAATTGTATCGCTCCCTCCTAGAGAATAGTCAGCTATTCGTTAGACGCGAGCGGTAAAGTTGGACATGTACAATTTTATTCATCGCAGCGACAACTAGACGCTGAGACCTAACAATATTAGACGCTAGCGAATAAAAGAAAATTTATATTTATATTTTGAAACCCTACAAATAACAAGACAAACCGGAACACAAAAATTGAAATACCATAAGGTTAGTAAGTATAGTTAGAAAGAAGGAACACCAGCCACCATCTCTGCTGAGGCATCAATAACTTTTTACACGAGGAAACATTGTTGCATAAGACACCGGCCGCCCCAAGTATCGGTAAAGTATACAGACTACACATAGTAGAAGCACGGGGAGAGCGAAGAATTTTGAGAATATGATACAAAAATTTAATTACTGTTCTATCTAATATACTATGAACAAAACTATTATACTATTATTACTGCACTGTTATTTATTTATTTATTTATTTATATTTTGTGTGGGGGGATTGAATAGGTGGAACGTAACCTGGAAAACCTATGTAATCAAAAGAAAAACTTCTATGGTGTGACATTATACATTCTACATATATTCATAGACATCAGATAGTAGCAAATAGCGCACGTGGCCACCAACAACACTTTTTTCCATTCGTGTTTTGTAAATACTCCATAGACGCACTTAACACTATTCCAAATAAGAAAAAAAAAGTTTCGCGTTCTTACTTTGTAATAGCCTATATACTTTGATGTATGGGGGCCATTCTCGCCCACACACTGTTGCAGATAGCGGGGAAGTAAGGGAGTGACACACCTCTCTGGCTAGGATAAGGTGTTGGCAGGGTGTCCTGGGTTCACGTCCCCTTGCGGTGATGTATAAGGCAGCCTTATATGTTTTTCGTTATTCCACCTTGTAATGTCTATTTGGATATACTACGTGTGTGTCATGGGGTACATCCAGCAGATGTTTCTTGTTTGAGAGTGACTGTGATTGATCATTAATATTTTTGTGGTAAAAGGTTCAACATCTTAGTTTTATGAAAATACTTTAAAGTTAACGACATTTCTCCATTATTTTTTTTTGCTTAATCCTTACTACGTCAGCACATATTGTGGTTAAATTCAGAAGCTTCTATCCACGTACATCCATTATTTTGTTCATATCGTGGACAACAAAATCAATGATGCAAGTATGTTGTTCTGCAAATAATTCACATTACCAACATTATTATCAAGTTGTACGGTATATTATAAGTTTTGGGATCTGGATGCAACTTAATTAAATCAACTTTGCTACAGTTGTGGCCACAGAAAAGGTAAAAAATAAAAGGAATTTAGACTTATGAATGTCATATTCATGAAGAGAAAAAGATTATCAAGTATCTTTAACCATATTATATATATATATATATATATATATATATATATATATATATATATATATATATATATATATATAGAGAGAGAGAGAGAGAGAGAGAGAGCGAGAGAGTATAAAAGTAAAACAAAGATCATCGCCTGCCGTATGTGGGAACGTACAGGTGTTGGGTACCCTTGACAATAACACATGACACACCTAGTACTACTCCCTCCTTTGAGTGCGTCTTTTGCAATGCGTCACTGCAGGCGCTTTTATTGGTGGTGATGGGATGAAACAGGGCGCCAAGCACTGACTTAACCCCACCTGTGCTAGCTTCTCACTAATCACATTCCAGGAAAATTATCAGATTTTTCTTCAAAAACTTCTTTGCTGATATATATATATATATATATATATATATATATATATATATATATATATATATATATATATGTATATATATATATATATATATATATATATATATATATATCTGAGAACATTTTCAAATATTTATAAAATTTTACGTAATTGCAGATGTGGCAGACCACTTTGCTGGCCGCCTTTCTCTGGATATTTTCCTTTTCTTCCGTCGCTTCCTCCGCCTCTCCAACTCCTCCCGCTCCACCCTACTCGGGCCCCTTCCCCTTGTCTTCCTTGGATTGCATCACACATTTTACGTAAGTCTTACGATCCCCTCGTGTTCTTCTTGCACACTGATGCCGCAACGCGCCTAGGTTCTTCCTCTCCAGATCGTTATCATCTCTCACGCTGAATGGTTCCTCTGGCATTTCCCTTCGTCTAATAATCTCCCGCGTTTGAGCCGAGATCTCCCGAGCCCTCATTGAGTCAGTGGGTCGAGTTTATTGATTGCTCTGCGTTGTACGGGTGCGGCTCACTGGCTCCCTCAGGAAAACGACTTGTCTGATATTTTCCCTTTTCTTCTTTCTGTCCCAGCTTAATACACCTTCACGTTCCTTCCCACTCTCACGGCGCCAACGAGACCCGGGTGGTGGCTGGTGACGAGACTGCATCGTGTTGGGGGAGTCGTCTGTCTTAAAGCTGTGTGGCCCTAACGAAGAGGGAGGCAGGGAGGGAGGAGGTGGGGTAATGGAGGATGAGAGCGGGAAGGAGGTGAAAGAGAGGTGAGAGAAAGAGAGAGAGAGAGAGAGAGAGAGAGAGAGAGAGAGAGAGAGAGAGAGAGAGAGAGAGAGAGAGAGAGAGAGAGAGAGAGAGAGCAAGAGTGAGAGAGATATGGGGAGCAAGAGTTTCACTGCGGTCTCCTATGAACAATGGAAAAGAGGCTGACGTGTTTCAGTCGACGCTCTTATGTGACGGAAAAGAAAGATTTGAAAGCGAGTTAGTTAGTGAATGGGAAAAGAGAGAGAGAGAGAGAGAGAGAGAGAGAGAGAGAGAGAGAGAGAGAGAGAGAGAGAGAGAGAGAGAGAGAGAGAGAGAGAGAGAGAGCACTGTAAACAACCTCAGCTCTGCATAATGTAACATGGCAGGGTTAGTCCGCTGAGTTTGGGTTGGCGTCGGGCGGGCAGGAGTCTTGCCAAACGCGCATCATCCCCGCCACCAACGCTGCCGCCGCCAAGGTCAGTGTCACCAGGTGCTCTATCACAACCTTCTACAGCGACACACACACACACACACACACACACACAATTGGGAGAAATTAAATATATGCAGATAGAGATAGATATCTAGACGACTGATCGATACATACACAAGTGCCTCACCCTATCCCCACACATACAGATACAAAGTAATAGATACAGGCACAATGATACAGTTTCCCCATCTCACACTCACAAGAGCAGAACAAAACAGCAACAAAGAAGCAGCCACTCATCCAGACAGTCCGCCAATCAACCAGACACAGACAGACATGCATGCATCAACACAATGGCAGAGATAGTAATACAAGTGGAAAACGAGGGTACAGCCAGACACACGGACATCAACAAATATAAATAGACACAGATACAAATCGCCACACACACACACACACACACAGTCACTAGACAGCCACGTGGGGAAGATAGGGAGGAGCCATATAGACAGGGAGGAGCTATATATATATATCTGTGCATGGTCGTGCATATTGTAAGTCGGTTTGCTGCAGGTCACTTACGGTGATATTGACGGAGAAAACATAAATATTGAGCTACGGTTTCTAAGATTAACACAAAGTCACAGTGTTTTGTTAACTTGTGTAAAATGGTTGTTTTATAGAGTAGTTTGTTTACAGTAAGAGCAAGTCGCATAGCTCCTTGAACAAGACCAAACAAAGTGGGCAAGATAAGTGTAAGCCAGTCCCTCCTCAGGCTAAACGTGGAATGGCGTGTAAACAAACAACTAAACCGAGTAAGAAAGTGAAAGAACATGCAAAACATTTTAAGTTTTGTTCTTCCTTCAATTAACTTTCCCTCACGTGAGCAAGGCAGGATGACAAAACTCTTGCCAAAAAGAAAACAAATTCATGGTGTTACGTCAAGGAACCAACACAGACGAAAATTGAGAAAGAAAACAAGATTATGACATGGTAGTGGGGA
>JAPQNM010000040.1:6947424-6952424 GCA_029783475.1 Metacarcinus magister
GAGCAAGAACAAGAACAAGAAAAAAAACAACGAACGAAGCAAAAAAAACAAAAACAAAAAGAGAAGAGATAAAATAAGTGGAAGAAACAGAGTGGCTTGAAAAAAATAGTAGTACATCTGTTTTACCAATCAAAAATCACACTTATATTCATCTCTCACACTGAAGAATTAATGGATTACATGGATTATTAAGGATTACACTTACGTATCATCTTCACAGTCGACTGAGATGCAGATGCTCTCCCGCCACGAAGCCTCTGATTCCTGAAACAAATCGCAACACAAAGAGGTTATTATATTTCTTTTTAGACGTGTAAGCTAAGGTGGAATAAAGTGGTGTACTATTCCACGGTCCAGGTATTCAGTGTAGTACCTACTATTGTGTCTGTCTGTTTCGTCACCGCGGAAGTTGAGGAGACTCTTAAGTCATGAACGGATGGGTGACCTTCTCGATGGTGCATATGTCACACGCGACAAATTTGACGACGAACACGACATCAACATTTCAGGCTTGGATGGATTGGAAAATTTTTATGCACTTCTTGTAGCAGTAAAAAAAAAAAGAAAGAAGAAAAAACAGGGCTGATGACTCGTGTGTGAAAATGAATGCCACAGTTTGCATATATATGAGGCATGTGTATGTATGTGTGTGTGTTTGTGTGTGTGGGGGGTGGGTGTTAGGAGGTGGGGGGTTATTCATCACGGTCTTGAGGATCACGTACTGGACTCGAGATCGCCAGCCATTACCTTTACGAAGAGAGCTTACAGCTCATTATAGCCCGATCTATGGCAGAATCTATCACACACCCCATCCTTCTGCTCAAAGAGGACAGTAACTGCTTGGTCGTTAGTGGAACGCGAACCCAAGCCTGCCGAGTGACAGGCCAAGGCGTTACCATTGACCTACCAAGCAGTGTGTGTGTGTGTGTGTGTGTGTGTGTGTGTGTGTGTGTGTGTGTGTGTGTGTAACAAATTAAAAATTAGCTAAGCATTCGTATTTCCCTTATTGGAAACAAATTAGAAAAAAAATCCGTGCGGTACACGAATCGAAAAGGAATAAAAAGTAATATATGTATTTCATCACAGTTGACTGACATGAAAAATACAACTTGTATTACTGTAAGTGGACTGCTGATGAAAGGAAAGTGTATTTACTGCTACTCTATTTGAAAAAAGAAAAAAAAATCGGACATTGTTTTATCTGATCACATAATAATTAAAAAGATGAATATCTATTTCATACGAGGCTAGTTCATAAAGAATACATTTATGTTGCAACATATAAAAAAAATAGCGAAAATTAGCTTAGAACTGGATTAAAAAGAAAGCCAGTTATGTATGCAAAATGTGGCTTTCATTACAAACAAAAAAGTTATAAACAAATGCTTTTAAGAATAACGTGAAGTAGTTTGAGGGAGTGAGGGATGCGGGAAATTATAAAAGCATAACTGAAGTGTGTATATGTAAATCAACCACTACCCTACATAAGTTAAGTGGAACGTGAGGGAATGGAAACAATGACCACTGGTAGAGGAGTGAGTGACCCGGGAACGTAAGTGTGTTGAAAGGCAAACTAGTTATTGAAAGTGATATTAAACAAAATCTATGGGACATTCTTGTGCTACTCCCATGGCGGTGAAACATGCATGGACGAATACTGTCAGAGATTCGTTACAGATATGACGATAAATATGAGGCTTGTGATGATAATGATGACGAATTCTTAAAGGACAAATGGTGACTTAGCTATTAAGGAAGATGGTTATTACATTAAGCTAATTGAGAGAAGATTTTTTTTCTTATTCATTTCCATTAAGAATAAAGCCAGCTAATTTTACTAGAAAAAAAAAAAGAGAGCGAGAAAGAAAGAGACGTAAGTACTGTACTAGTATTTGTATATACTCATACAACCTTTAGTCACACAATATTAATACAAAAAAAGTTCAGATGGCAATTTCACCATATGTTTCAGGTGTGTGTGTGTGTGTGTGTGTGTGTGTGTGTGTGTGTGTGTGTGTGTGTGTGTGTGTGTATATGTCTGTGTGTGTGTGTGTGTGTGTGTGTGTGTGTGTGTGTGTGTGTGTGTGATCTAATCTAGACAAAAAACACAATAATTTCCCCTCATCACTATAATCCTTTACCATGCACTCCACCATCACTGATAAGATATATCTCCACATATTAGAACAATTATTTTTTTTATTATATTCTGTATCCTCTTTGCTTAATATTATTCGACACGTACTTTTGAATCGAAACGCCTCTCTCACTACCCTCTTTCTCTTCCTCCTCCTTTTACTTCTCATATTTTTATCTCAGTCACATTTATGATAATTTTCTTTCCACATTATTATTATTATTATTTTTTTTTCTCTCTCTCTCTCTCTCTCTCTCTCTCTCTCTCTCTCTGTCTGTCTCTCTGTCTCTGTCTCTCTCTTTGCTCTTCCTCGCCACAAGAAGTAAAAAACATCACTGGTACCTGCAGCAGTATTGAGCGAGTGTCTCTCTCTCTCTCTCTCTCTCTCTCTCTCTCTCTCTCTCTCTCTCTCTCTCTTCAATAGCCACATAAAGAACGAATAACAGGAATTTCATGCTATCCTTCACTTTATCACAGCAAGGGAAATAAAAACGGATTGCATCATAGAGTATAGGAATGAGATCGAGCGATATGTGTGTGGGAGGAAGGGGGTATCATCTATCTCCTTCCTTCGTCAATAGCTATTAAAAAGACATATGTTTGGTCACGCTCGAGTGTGATTTAGAGTCGTCGTCGTGTGTGTGTGTGTGTGTGTGTGTGTGTGTGTGTGTGTGTGTGTGTGTGTGTGTGTGTGTGACATTCATCTGTATTTTTACTGGCTCACATTAATCGCAAGTGGTATCAGCAGGTGTACGTAATGTCATGCAGGTGTCTTGCGTGGCAGGGATAAATCATTGCTTGTTGTTGTAGTTGTTGGGTGTGTGTGATTGATTTGTAAATAATGAATGTATTTGTTGGTAAACGTGCTGCTGCTGCTGCTGCTGTTGTTGTTGTTGTTGTTTTTGCTACTACTACTACTACTACAAATATTACTACTTAAAACGTTGATACAGTAACTTATCTCTCTCTCTCTCTCTCTCTCTCTCTCTCTCTCTCTCTCTCTCTCTCTCTCTCTCAACTCGGTGGCACCAGGTGAATCAGTTATTTGATGCCCGCGTTTCCTGGCTATGGGCCTTGGCACATGACTACCACCCGTCCCAGCTCACCCGCCGTGCCTTCCCTGATGAAAGTGAGAAGCGTCGTCGTCGAATACTTGATGAGGAGCAGCGGGCGTGTGGCAAACGTCATCGTACGAGCGGCGCAGGTATGATAATGTATACTATAGGAATTTGTAAGATCTAGCAGCAGTGTGAGTGATGGCGGGTTGGTGTTGATTAGTTCCTTGATGCTGATTGGATCGCCTTGCTGGTGTATCTTTGTTAGGTCACGTTAAAGTCGAGGTTGTGCGGAGTTAAACATGTATGGGAGGAACGGTAGAGTAAAGAATTAAATGCATGTATGTATGTATACTAGATTCTGCTAAGGGTGGGTTGTGTTTGATTAACTAGTATAGGCATGCGTGGTTTGGCAAGTGTTTAAAGGTTAAGGACGTTGTGAGAGGGGATAAAAATTGTAAATATTATCTATATGACTTGCAAGGGTTAAAGGGTTATAATATTTTTTTTCCCTGTATAATCTATTACCACATTGAAAAAACGGGTGGTGAAAATGGCCTCATAAACGACCGTTACGGCACACACAGCATCTTCAATACATTTTAATAACCAAATCAACATAAATTAATTCAGTATCTTGTTGATCGATATCCGCCTGGCCCTCTTTGCCTGCTCTCTCTCTCTCTCTCTCTCTCTCTCTCTCTCTCTCTCTCTCTCTCTCTCTCACACACACCGTACACCACACATTGCTGTAAGTTACGTAAGACTTTCCTTTCTTTGCATACAATGTGATGATACAATAATAAAAATAGAACACTGAGGAACGAAACATTTCAAGGTAGACCGTTTTCCGAGTCTCTAGTGTTTCAAAACACTACATTGATCTCTAAGCAAAACACTGAAAGCATGAGACTACAGTAAACTTGGCCTACAAACTAACAATAGTGCGCACGCCAACTTGTCTCGGGCTCTCGGCGTACCTGCCAACGTGAATGTGAGGTCGAATTGAAAAATGGGTGCAAGATTACGTGTAGTACAGATTATAATCCGTGCAGTCTCGTGGTAAATATTAAAGGGATTGTGTCCACTAAGAGGCGGGGGCGGTCTGCGTCACTGCTCACCCTTCTGTATTATTTTTTGCTGTAATGTGATTATATGACACCAGATACTTTCTTGTAGCAAAATTAAATCTTCCTTAAAAAACATTTATTTTCTAACAGAAAGAGCGGATTTGTTTAACAGAACAATGAATGGAGTGTCGAAACAGAAAACGCATAGTGAAGGCGGCGTCACATTTGCACTTTTTCCGTCAACTTTCTGAAAATCGACAATTTCTGGAGCGGGCTGTCACACACACACACTTTATTATTTGTTATCATTTAAGAAATTTGAATTGTTTTATTAAGATACAAGTTGGTTTACTTCGAATAATTTCATATCATCCACTATGAATTCCGATTTGACTAAAAAGTTGACGACAATCTTACCCCGTGAAGACGATCATGTCCGTCTGACTGATGCACAAGGAAAAAGAAGACGGAACGAGAAAACAAACAAACACGGAAACAGTCAAAATTGATGGAAAAAGTGGTAGTGTGACGGCGCCTTTACAGGATAGGACACACTAAACATGTGCGATCGAGATCATTCTCAGTTTCAGTCACGCATCACCTTATAATGAGTCTGATGCTAACGTGCAATAAATACAGATAAAATATTATAAAACTTTGCATTTTCAGATAACTGAGGAGCAAAAAGTGATGGAGGTGCAGCTACAGTGCCGTCGATCACATGCAGGAAGCACCCGA
>JAPQNM010000040.1:6954924-6977424 GCA_029783475.1 Metacarcinus magister
CCCACGGCACAATAGGCTCGGCACAACAGGCTCAACACAGCCTCAACGTGATAGCAGCACAGCACGTCTCAGCCTCAACACAACACCAGCACAGTCTCACCACAACACGACAATGTAGCGGAGGTAGTCTGCTACGTAAGGATTGGAACAACACCCTGACTTGGTTTTGTTAGTTTATTGCTGCAGCGTTGGTTGTACACACAGATAGCTTGTTGAGTTGACAGAGAGCCTGGAGATGATGAGTGATGTTTGAGGTGAGGGGAGTCACGAGGCTTGACTCCCCGACGTGAGCTGTGTGTTAGCCTGTGGTAGACTCGTGGTTGACTGACTGAGTGAGTGAGTGAGTGTGTGTGTGTGGCGGCTTATATTGGGCTCGCCGACCTGGTGGTCAGGTGAGGTGAGGTCAAGTTAATCTCAACCTCAGCCGAGATCTCGAGGGAGGTCATTATAGGCTCAAGCTATGGGTGTGTGTGCACCTGGTATGTAGGTGTGTGTGTATGTGTGTTGTATGTAATTGTTGCTGTTGCTATAACAACAGCACAGTACAGTCACAGCACAACAGCACCCTCTGTCCTGTGTTCCTCTTCTTCACGCTGTCCTTTTGACTCCTCTGTCTGCTTCTCTCGGTGTGCTCTCCTCTCTTCTGTTGCCTCTCTCACTCTCTGCTCCCTTAACACTGGGATCCTGTGAGCCGCAAAAGCCTATTACTTTGTCACTCTGTTTTGGCCTTAGTGTGGAGGCTGCAAAAGGCTAAATAGAAGTTTTTATGGGCGTCAACACCACTCACTGCCTTGTCAACCCAGCTGGCCTTGTTTACACTTCCCCCGAAATCGCGGGAAAACACCCCACGCATCCCTTCTTCCCGTGCAAAAGCCCGCCAAATATCCATGAACGCAACACTATCAATGAAAGGGAACTTAACAAATTCCAGCATATCTCCCAGATCAACCTGGAGTGCCACCTTATACACCACTCCGGCCAACAACACGCAACTCCATATCGTCCAGCTGGAGTACCAGCGGAAAAGTGACGGGTGGCAGCACCGCCGTGGCCTTGCCTCGTGATCCAACGAAGAAGCAACGCTCCCTTGGGGCAGAAGCGCTTCAAGGTAAATCGTGCGTCAACGATTGAACATTATAAGACCATAATTTACGAAGGAAATTTTTGCAACATCCTGCACAATGATGTCATCGTGCAGGATGTTGCAATGCCTGAGGTGCAAAATTAAGGGATACTGGTACAGCTACAAGACAGTCACTAGGTTGTAGTATAAGTTGAAAAATCCCAAAGGTTCGTGCTAGATATAAAGAAGAAAGGTGAGGAGACAGGAGAACACAGCCTTTCCAACCACATCACATGTGGCTTGGGGATCGCAAGCCTCAAACCACAAGAACAACTTCATAAAAAATATAAGAACATAAGAAAAACAGATATCAGGAAACCTATTGGTCTATCACTAAATTATCTGATGGACTACATATTACTTCTAGCAAACTAGTAACGTGTAGGAGTCTTTAGGAAAACATGATAGACCAGAACAAGGCTCTCATCATTAAATATTTCTTCAGGTTTTCGTGACAGCACAAGAATTACATATTAAAATGTATCATACATCCACCTTTTTGTCAACTGGTATGACAAATACAAAATGAATCAAGCACGTGCCTGTAAACACTTACATGTATTGGTGACTTGAGGCCTGTGATCACCACAAGGGTCTGCCCGGGGCCTCCGAAATATATATATTTCGGAGGCCCCGGTCTGCCACCCACCCCAGTCTGTGCCAAATATCCCCTCGTATATGTTCCTTACTTATTAGGTATGTAGTATTTCCAATTAATTAATGACTACATTTATTTTGTGACATTTTAGCAGATTACAACACTAACAAAAGAGGATCGGCGTTGGAACCTATATTGTCTCAGTTTAGTATTGGATTCCTTCCGTTGATCGTGTTTACCTTACATAGTTGTGTTTACAGTGAGTCTGGAGTGATGGCCGCGGCGGGGTGACGCAGGCAGGTGTACGAGATACGCCACGTACAGGTACATTCCCCTTTACTTAATGAGTGAAATAAGGTGCTGGTCACGTTAATAGAGGCCAGGCTGGGTCAATAGAGGTAAGATTAGGTCTATAGAGGTGAGAGTTTCTTCACTTTGTCTAGCTCTTCCTACACTTTCTCCATTCATTTTTCGTCTTCCTAGTTCTATCTTGGGCCTAAAAACTAAGTAATGAAGGTTGATTATAGGAGGTTAAAGTTGAGGATGTGGCAGTTTGTACCTTGACAAACATCCCTTATAAGGCTTTTCCAGTGATACGTGTTCCCTTCATGTCCATAAGCTGTGGTGTACGTTCTTCCTTCAGGAGAGTGAAGGTGGCTGTCAAACTGCCCGACACCTGTCACTACTTGAGAGCCGCCTAGTACAAGGTGCAGCTGTGGCCTGTCATGTGTGTCAAGGGATAGACCTTACCTTCAGGCCCCGTGACGTGATGAAACTGACGTGAGGAGTAGTTTGAGGTGAGCTTCCCACCGATGAAGGTGATTGATGTGACTGTGGCAGGTTGTTAAGTGACCTTTTAGGGCATCTGGGGAACATGCCTTTCACAGCTATGAGGTTATTACATGAGGTTTGTTTTATAATTGAGACAAACTATAAAGATACCGTCTTAGGATGTTTTCTGGGGAAATGTAGTTTCCTACTAGGTCCCCAAGCTTGCTGGAGGGTAAGGGGAAGGAAGGTGTGGACAAAATATACATTTTTACTATGTCAAGTAATGTGATATAGGGGAGGTACATGGGTTATTACATTAATGAGCAGTAGGGAAATCTTAAGAACAGGGGCCCCATGCTGAGCTAACCCAAATGTTGGTTCTATGTATTATACTGACTGTTCTTAACACATCTGTGAAGATTTTAATGTGTGCCAACTCCTACTTTACCCACACACCTCATTTAAATTGCATGTATTAACCTGAGGAAAAACTAAGTCTAGCGAGATGTGTAATGGATAATTACTTTGAGGCATAAAGTGTATTTACTGCACTCAGGTTAGGTTAGGTTAGGAAAGGTTACATTTAAAAAAAGAATTGAAATTGGAGTGTGGAACTGGGTTGTTGCCTGGCCAGTGAGGGGGCCTTAGTGGGGCTTAGGTTTCAAAGATTTGGTTAGGTTAGGAAAGGATATAAGGTAAAGTAGGGGTACACACTGTAGCTGTGCATAGCTGCAGGTGCTCATCTCCCGTCACATTGGCCTTTGAGCCTGTGGTGGAAATTAATCAGTTAGCTGGGTGAGCTATGCGGCGACTACTCTCGTCCAGGATTAAAGTCAGGCTAGTGGATTCGTAGTCAGACGTGTTAACCACTGCACCACTGAGGTGCATATATATATATATATATATATATATATATATATATATATATATATATATATATACAGTAAACAAAAAAAGGCTGTGATATGATATGAACAATCTTTTTTCATGTGTGGTGTTTCAATCGTTTATGCTTCTGTGTCAGTAGCTTTCTGCAGTTTTAACAATAAGAGATGACTATGATTTGACTTACGGGTCATGGCAATGAAACCAATATTTATCTCTTGGAAGTGAAGTTTGATTATTTCCGACATGTTGCTGGTGGGCCTTGCACTCATTGACACAACATTGCCTTTTATTGGGTGAGCAAACAGGGCATAAATTCCTATTTCCAGATTCTTTTCTTCATTTTGTAGCACAGTGAAGTATACTCGTGTGAAGCTATCTATACATCATACCTTATAGATTGAAGTCCCACCAAGGTGTGCCACAGATGATTTGTTCGTATTCATATATACACTGTGAATCACTTTCATGACTTCTAATTTCTGTAAGGTAAAAGAAATTTTCCTTGTTATGAAACTATGAAAGTCTTCATTACCAGCTACATATAATGCAACAAGAAGTGAAACTCTTGAAATGAGTGTAGAATACGGTAACAAAAAAATAGCCAAAGTCATGAAAGGTATCAGCAGGTAGTTTCAATACTGAAAATGTAGTACTTATATGCAAAGCTACTGACACTCATCAGATATATACTAAATGGCACTGCAGGCGATACAAAGGTTAATACCCGAGGCATAGCAAAGAGTGAACTTGTAGATATTACTTGCATTCTTTTAATCATGGTCCATTTTCTTGGCGAATCGATCTTCACATGTTGAATGTAGGTCAGAAGCAGTCTTGTTCCTGGTTGTTGTGTCTACCTTTGGAAAGTGATCATAGTAGCAGTGAAGGCAGCCATTCAATGGCGTGGTATATGGTGGTGCCATGCTATTGACAATTTGTTATCTATATGATTTACTTTTAAATTCTGTATTTTATTCATATATAGTACATCAAGAAACTGTTTTAAACATTAAAAAAAAAATTTGTAACCATGCATGCATTAACAAATACAATTGGTTGTTGGAAAGTGGAATTTGCAGTAATCTTCTTTATGTTGTATTCCTCCTTTACATTTGATTGGCATGAACCATAGGATAGGCTAACAATGCTGCAGATTGCACTCATTATTGTATTGCTGATGGTCCTCATATATAACTAGATTCACCTCATCATTTTTGTAGATTTTGCTACTTAAGGGTACTAAGCAGTCTAAAAACTTTAGAATTTCACTCTGTATTTACTATGCGACACACAAGACAACTTTTAAGTGAGGTAAGTTAGGAAATAACACTTATTTGTCTATAATTATCCTCTATATGTCAGGCATGAAAGATAACAAGAACTGTAGATGTGATATAGAAAATTGGCTGTGTATCTTGACGCATTAAGTGGATCATATAGTATCCCTATAAGTGACACTTTTATATATATATATATATATATATATATATATATATATATATATATATATATACATATATATAAATATACGTGTATATATATATATATATATATATATATATATATATATATATATATATATATAAATATATGTATATATATATATATATATATATATATATATATATATATATATATATATATATATATATAATCAATAGATTTTGTCACTACGAATGTAATCTATTTTAAGGGGCTTATAATTTTAACCTTGGAATATATACATGTTTAGCTGAACTTATATATTATTACATTATTTTTTTCAGGTGACCAAGTTCCATCATTGCTCTTAAACTCACTTCCTGGTGAAATTGCTCTCACGCATTAGTTAAAATCTGATGTAACATGTAGTTAAAGTTGATAAAGTGAAATACAGTGTAGCATGTTCATACATGATGTACTGTAATACAAAGATACAGTGACACAATTTGGGGCCAGATTTTGACTTCTGTGTTGGGGTAGTTTTGTCAGTAAATGGGCTAATAGCTACCTTATTCAAAAGTAGATGATAAGGAAATGGAGATTATTTACAAAGATTTTCCTTGTAGTTGAATTTCACCTTTAGCATCTTTGGTTACAGTGTGTGGAAGCTGTTCCTCTCAGCCTCACAACTTTGGTCAAGACTTGAACCATGTTGTACACAAAGTAAACAGCACCCTTTTGTTATAGATGTTGGCCACTGTAACCTTCAGTGCTTACTGCCACCTCACTCTGTAGATAACAATTTATGGAAGCTGCATTTATGTTGATGCTGTATTTTCACTTATTTTTTGTGATCTTTGGATGATCTAGAATTTGTTTTAGTACTGGAGGTGTGGAGCCAGCTGGGAAGTCTTGCACTGCATGTATGTCATATTTAAGGTGAACTCAGTAATATTTAGCTGCTGTATTTAAGCATTGCACTCACGCTATGTTTTGACTCAACACTTCAGATCACTTGCTCACAGACACTGTGGCACACCATGAAACAAGTACAAAATTAATGTTCTCTTAAATCTGATATACAAGTTACATGATGACAGCACTACATATTTGGGGACAATTTGTCAATCAGATACATATTTCATGAACCAATTTGCAGATGAAACTTGATTTTCTAGGAATTGCACATTTTTGTAATGTTGCATGCAAATTTAAGGGAGGAAAGTGTTGTAATGTCCTGCACTTCATGAATTTGATACAGTACAAAATGCAAAGGAGGTATAATGTGTATATATATATATATATATATATATATATATATATATATATATATATATATATATATATATATATATATATATATAATTTATAATAAATGCCAAATTGAATACTACACATTATTTGGTACTCATGCACCTGCATCTATTGATATATTAATATAATGTTAAGAAGAGTATGTAGTACAGTACAAGCTTAATATTCTTATGCTATCAAGCTCACATTTTCTGCTGACTAAATGAATTTGCACCATGAATGTTAGAATATTTTAGAGCATTTATCAGTAAGAGACAATAGTATTTTACTTTTTAATTACTTTCTTTTCTATAATTAATTTTAAGCAGCTCTTATAGGTTGTACAGTCACTGCAATTGGATTTGAGACTCCCTCATCTGGAGGCCATTAGCTCCTGATGTAAATAGAAAAATTGTGCCAAAAATATTCACAATATCTTGTTTGGGAAGATGATCTGTAGTGGGAGATGTCCTTCTTTGGAGCCCCATACCATTTTTTATGTTAAAGAATGACATTGAATGGCAGGTGTTAAATGGTAGTGAGCAGAAGCATGACAGTTGCCTACAAATCTTTGTGGTAGACACTTTCCTCCCTTAAAGTTATTATGCGTGCCTTTTCCTTGACTGTGAGTGGTTTTGGGTCCATCTTAGATCCCTAGGAAATATTCAGGTGGTTATAAGTGAGAGAAAAAATAAAAGGAAAACTATGTATTCAAAGTTGATTCATATATTATGCATCCTCTCCCATCCACATCTGGTGGTGCACTGAGCTCTATGCAGGATCAGCTGAGGATCATAATTATGTTATAAATTGTTAGATGTGTCTAAAATTTTAACATTTCATATCTCATATTAACATTTAACCAAATTTCATATATTTTGGCACAATTTTTTTATCTAGGGTCTCAACTCCAGTTGCAACCAAGGGTGAAGCCGAGCTGAGTGAGTGAGTGAGTGAGTGAGTGAGTGAGTGAGTCCTTCCTTCACCCCCACTATCACACATCCTGTCTTGCATCATGTCCCCACAATGTTTCTGGCCACTCACCAATCCTTCAATCTTGGCTCTGCCTTCATTTTGATATGGCGTAAAAGATATTTGTTAATTTTCAAGTATTTTCCTGTAATGGTATATGCTAGGATATGAAGGAGAAGTAACTATTGGAATCTAGATAATGTAATGGCTGAAAGAAACTAGATAGATACTTAGGCTCAATGCCATATATTATATGTTTTATGCCTTTCCTTTTTACTCATGGTTTAAGACAAGAAAATTTCATTAGTTTTTTTAGTGCCTCATATTTGTTCAGGAGAAGCACTGTTGTTTATCATAGTATGAATTACCACGAGAAAGGAGATTTTTAAATTTCAAGGGATATTCTATGATGTTTTTTGCCATATGATCATTTAGATGTAAAAGGTGCAGATAAAATGAATTTGGATTGCATTTTTATGGGAAACCTACAGTGAACTTTTGTATATTGTTTACTGTTTTTAGAACCAAAGTCTTATTTGTTGCTTGTTGCTCTAATGATTAATGAGGTAAGGTATATCATTTTGCCTGAAGGCTTACTGATTATTTTGATAAATTGTCACAATTTTAAATAAATGCTTTGACTGTTAGACAGTTAGGAGCATGGCAGGCTTTCTTTTATATATTAAATTTTTTTATGGTCCCTTTAAATCTCAGAACATTATTATAATAGATTTCTGATTCATCACAAAAATGAAGTTTGCTACTTAAAAATTAAATTTCTTATTGTGAACTGCCTTAGGCTGGTACAGCAGCTTAAAGTTTTGCTAATTAAGATTATGCCAGAAATACAAATCCCACATTAAAGATCCCTATTTGGGTACATTAACAAAGATTATAGTTAAATTGATTCATGTGATCACAACCTACAGCATCACATTTTTCCTCCAGTGTGGAAGGTATGACAGAAAACATGATAAACCTTCGAGTAGGACAGACCAGCGTGGGCCGGGTGACGGCTGGGGATGATGGCCTGATGGAGTTAGGGGAGACCTCCATTGGACGTCCTCCCTCTCCCACTGGCCTGCGCTACACCTCTGACAAGCACCCAAAGTTGGCGCTGGCCAACATCAACATGCTGCAGAAACGGCGAGAGTTATGTGACGTGGTACTCATCGTGGGCGGCCGAAAGATTTTTGCGCACAGGTTGGTAATATATCCATATGAGGAAGTGTTTAACAACATTCTAAGATACAGCACCAAAAAACTATGCATGAAATAAGTGGAAAATGTATGTAAAGATATAGACTGATTCATATGCTGTATATAAGCTGAATTTGTGTTGTATAAGTATACATATAGCTGTATTTTCTTTTTTATTTTGTATATCTTTTGAGACCTTTAAGGTACTGAAAAATATACTTCTTTATGCACCTTAATTTTAGACATGTCTACCACTCAAATTTATGTGACAGCAGCTGAATAATTCAAAGAAAACATCCACAAAATTGTGCTCTTAGGCAGCTTAACCAGAAGCAAGGATTTATATCAAGACTTATTTCTATAGATGGGATATCTAGAGATAACATGTTTTATTTGTTTATGAATGTGAAAAGTACTGTAAGTTTATATTTGCAAAATATACACCTCCAGTAGTTTTAGTGTTAACTCCAAGTACATTGATAAGAGTATGTGAGAACAAAGATGTACAGGCTGAACAAGTACTACTTCATGTATGTATCTGATTGGCAGAGTGATTCTCTCAGCATGCAGCCCATACTTCCACGCCATGTTTACATCTGAACTGCTGGAGGCTCGGCAAACAGAGGTTCCATTCCGAGACATGGATGAGCATGCTGTTGATCTGCTCGTCAACTTTTGCTACACCTCGGAGATCACCATTGAGGAGTCCAATGTACAGACTCTCCTTCCTGCTGGTGAGTCCGTAAAATAGATAATATTTTGTTATAGACCATTAATCATAAAGATGTACTGCACACATTGCATAGAGCAGGATTAAAGGGTATATAAGGTTAATTTTGTGGTAAGTAAACATGTTACCATTATCCAATAATCCCTCCCAATTCTGGATAGCCATTATTAGGACTGTGCTAATATCCAGGTGAGTTTTTTTTTATATATTTTGTCAAAGGTAAATGGAAATAGTGCTGTGAGTCTGGGATGCTGTTCTGTGCATTTATTTCTTCCGTTTATAATTGTGAATTTGATGTTATAGTTTATCATGAAATATGAATTTCGCACTATCATCCTTACTAAAACACATCTCAACCCAAAAGCTTATCTGGCATTTTATCTCATTTCCTCTCAGAGTTCTTCAATCTTTGATTTGTTTTATTCACATTGTGTTTTGGTTTCCATTTGCGTCTAAAGTGTTCTTATTAGTGTGATAGAATGTGATCAGTAAGCTTTGATTTTTTATATTTCTTAAGTACTGCGATCAGAGCTGGGTAGTATTCAAATACATTTGTATTTAAGTACTAGAACTGTATTTATAAAAAACATTGGTTTTATGTATTTAAATTTATTTAAGTACTTTAATGAGTGTTCAAATATAGTATCTAAGTGGATGTCACCTTATAGGAGAAGCAAAAGGAAATTATATTAAAGCAAATGTTGCAGATAGGAATGGATAATACTGTATTGTATCTACATAGCTTATCAAAATGTTTGATTCTGCTTGCCTTTCCAGCATGCTTGCTTCAGATGGAGGAGATTCAACAGGTTTGTTGTGAGTTCTTGAAGCAGCAGCTACATCCATCCAACTGCCTGGGCATTCGTGCCTTTGCTGACACTCACTCATGCAGGGATCTCCTTCGCATTGCTGACAAGTTCACCCAACATAACTTCCAGGAGGTAAGGAGTTTCCCTTTCCAAGACTGACAAAGTTCTATTCAGTTGAGGAAGAGCTGCTCATGACTAGATGCTTGCCAGTGTGCATATCATCATTCATCATTTTAAAAGGCTCCATATATGAGTACATGTATCAGACTTGTTCACCAAACTGCACCTCACTAAACTGCACAGTTAGGAGCACCCTTTCTGCACAAACCTAGATCTCTGATGTTGCTCTTGATTACTTTATTCTAAGTTCTTTTTATCTTTATATCTATACAGTACATGTTCAATTCAACAGAGAGCAATATAGCAGAATGCTCGATGTAGGGGGGAAGTAGTTTTCTATGCTAGGTTTAACTAAAACAGTTCTGCTAAATGATTGGTTCTGTTAATGGTCACTTCTCGTGCTGATGGAGGGTGACTCAGACATATTTTTGGAGATAAGCCAAAGTTCTTACAGTATTTCATGTGTTAGTTAATAATAATTTGAAATCTATATACAAGATTGTACTTGTAGGTTATTTTTGTATTATTCACTGTATTTAATGGAAACCAATATAACAGAAGTGTTTGGCTGAATTAGTCCAATAAATTGAGTGTATACTTTACCTCTGATGCATCATCTGCCTCCAGGGACTTCACTCTAGTGGATGGCCACGGTAGAAAAATCTCCATCTTTTCCCTGTTCTGGCATTCTCTCCCTGTATTGTCAGTGGCTTGCATGTCATCTCTCATTCACTACTTCAATGGTGGCCATCCTCTTTTACTTTGCCCTTTAACTTCACTCATTTACACTCTTAACAAACTCGTACTCATTGATTCTCAATATGTGTTCAAACCACCTCAATGTACCAAACTTTACCCATTCAGTCACTCCACAATTTATTTTCTTTGGTGTTACACCCATACCAAAGTTCTCATACACATTCTCATGCCTCTCTCCATCCTATCTTGACAGTCCACACACTTCTCTTTATGTAACCAATCTCTTACGCACATATTCTTGACTGCTGTACTGAATTCTATGTCAATGTTTCTGATGCTTTTGTCAAAGTAGAAGTGAAAATATTATTTATATCTCTCTTTACTTCCATGCTTCCTCCCATGCATAGCCCTTTTAACACACACACACACACACACACTCACACTCACACTCACACTCACACTCACACTCACTCACACTCACACTCACACACTCACACACACTTAATCTGGTTCCTGCAGGTGATGGAGAGTGAGGAGTTTATGGATCTGCCAGTGAATCAGTTAATGGACATCATCTCCAGTGACGAACTCAATGTGAGGTCAGAGGAACAGGTGTTCAGTGCAGTGATGGCTTGGGTCAAGTACAATGTCACCGAGCGACGTCCCTATCTGGCCCAGGTGTGTTGGAAGTGCTTGCCAATCATCCATATTGTCAGAGAAAAACTGACAGATATTCTAATGCTGCAATATAGATTAATGAATATGCCCCATAATTGCTCATTGGTGCAGTATATTTTTCCTTCTTGATCTGATGGCTCACCTTCCCTTTCTTGGTGCCTACCTACAGGTCTTGGAGCATGTGAGGCTGCCGCTCCTCAGTCCCAAGTTCCTCGTGGGCACTGTAGGGTCAGACCTTCTCATAAAGAGTGATGAGGTAAGTTCTTATGTGAATTCCTCCATCTTTAGTTATATACATTAATTTTGAGTAAAAAATGCACAATGTGTCTGAAAATGTTATATTTTTGGAAGAATGCTATATTTTATGCATATTTTTAGAAAATCTTTCTATCTATGCTACATATGCATAAACTATGGTATATGTTATGCACATTTTTATGGAAGCATGAGATAAAAAGCAATTGTAGGAAAGTCATACAGAAGGTAGGGAGTAAATCACATATTTGTATATGTTGATTTTTCTTCTCATGTCAGGCATGCCGAGACCTTGTAGATGAGGCCAAGAACTATCTGCTGTTGCCCCAGGAGCGGCCTCTCATGCAGGGACCACGCACTCGACCCCGCAAACCTATCAAAACAGGGGAGGTCCTCTTTGCAGGTTGGTCTTAGGAAGTTATTTTCCAAGGCAAAACTATGCTTGCAAGATGACATAATTTTGATCATGGAACTGTTGGCAAGACATTTGTAATTCATTAGAGAGCTTAATGGATCATGTTTTTACTCTTGCTAATTCAGAAGCTTTCCATTTAAAGAAAAAAAGCTATAGATGCTCATAGATGGTAGCTAAAAATGTTCTTGTCATCACTGTTCAGTTAAAATTTTAACTAAGACATTAGTTGTTAGTTGAAAATCTATTATATAGCTTAAGCATTATAACTGAGGTGGAGTTTATGTGCAATTTTCATCATATTTGTATTACATATAATGAATCAACTTACAATGAAGCTATGAATCATTGTTTCAGTGGGTGGTTGGTGCAGCGGTGATGCTATTGCCTCAGTGGAAAGGTTTGATCCTACTACATGTGAGTGGAGGATGGTGGCCCCTATGAGCAAACGGAGATGTGGAGTTGGGGTTGCAGTTCTGTCAGACCTCCTGTATGCCGTGGGTGGCCATGATGGGCAGTCCTACCTCAACAGTGTGGAAAGGTGAGGTGTATGTAGGTGGTGCCAAACCAGGAGAGGAGAATATGAACTCAATGGTTTGGCTGGAGTAAGGAGAGGCATGTTCACTTACCATTCAATATATGTCAAGGCATCGAAGGTTGAATGGATTGGATAGTACTTTGGGAGGTGGTAATGTATGGTGTAGGAGGTGATAGTATAAAGATTGAATAATTGTGTCACGTCAAAGGTTAAGGGGAGTAGGTACGAGTGCTAGTCTTAAGGTGGAAGTGGCAGTAAGTGAGGCTATGTAAAGTCCTCCTGGCTGCTTAATATCTATATGAATATAATTGAGGAAGGAGAGCAAGCATAATGGAACTAAAATCTTCCCTGATGTTAGATGGGTAAAGCTTGAAGGTGTTAGTTTGCTTGTCTGCTGGTGACGCCATATCATTGGCGGAATAAACTGTCATGGCAACCAAGTTTGTATTCGTCAGACAACGAATACATGCCTAGATTTTAGATTAAAGGAACGCTTCCTCCTCTAGTATTCTTACCATCATAGATAACTTAAATTGTAACAATTATTAATTTAAATATCCCAAGTGCAATTTTTCCCAAATGTGCTCGAAACCACTATTTTCCCAATTTGAATGGTTGGGAGGATGAATAATTCCGACAGGAGGAAATGTATATTTAACATTGGAAAAAATATTTAGTGTGGATAAAAAGAACATGTAAAAAGGAGTGCATTTTTAAGGAATGCCAGAGGAATTGGATTGCTTAAAATATTTAGGATCAATACTTGGATTGTATAAACGTGGTAAGATAGAACGTGGAACATGGGAAACATCAATGCAGGGAAGGAAACTAAAGTGTTAACTTTAGAACGTTTTTGAGGACTAGATTATTTAGTAAAGTTCTGATGTCTGATACTATATGATTATAATTGTTTCACCAACACTCATGTATTGAGGTCTGGATTGACATTTAACATGAAATCTACATGTAACCCACATTTATCAACTTAGTAATATACTTTTTCTTTTCTTAAATACTGAATTTATGCTCATTGAAATCAACTACATAGATCAGTTATGTTTCAACCAGAACACATTTTGTTACAGATACGATCCTCAAACAAACCAGTGGCTGTGTGAAGTGGCACCAACTAGCACTTGCCGCACCAGTGTGGGTGTGGCAGTGCTGGATGGTTTCCTGTATGCTGTGGGTGGTCAAGATGGTGTGTCCTGCCTCAATGTGGTGGAGAGGTGGGTATAGGAGTGTCCAATAAGCTTGATCAAGTGAATGTGGCAGCAAGCACAATTTTTCAATACAAGGATGAGTGCTTTATTTCATCCTAAAATAAGAAAAAAGTACTAAAATAAGCCTTTATGTTGATGAAAGTGATTGGCTCCAGTATGTAGAGTTTACTGATTTAGTTTGTGCTTTAAGTCATTGTAGGATCAACCTGTGTCTGTTGACTTCTAATTTTTGATGTTTCCCTGTGGCAGGTATGATCCACAGAGCAACAGGTGGAACAAGGTGGCTTCCATGAACACAAGGCGACTGGGTGTGGCCGTGGCTGTGCTTGGTGGCTTCCTGTATGCTGTGGGTGGCTCAGATGGCCAGAGTCCCCTCAACACAGGTATGGGTGGGCATATAAGACATGAAAAAGGCTCATGTACCTTGACACACATCACTTTCATGAGGTCCTTTCACCTACTAACTCATGTTTTCAGTGGAGCGCTATGATCCCAAGACAAACAAGTGGGTCATGATGCCAGCCATGAGTACTCGCCGCAAACACCTAGGCTGCGCTGTTTACAACAACATGATTTATGCAGTTGGTGGTCGTGATGACTGCACAGAGCTGTCCAGTGCTGAGCGTTACAATCCTCATACTAATCAGTGGAGCCCCATTGTGGCCATGACCTCTAGGAGGAGTGGGGTAAGGCATCATGTCCTCCAGAAGAGGCTGTTTCATATATTTCTTATATTTCAGTGTTGATTTTAAGACCTACTGTCAGGTATGAAATTATTAATAACAGTTTTTCCCTACTGGTACAAATCATTCAACATTTTTAAAGTATTTTATGGATTGATTATTTGTTTTGTAAAGTGTTTTGTGGTAGCATGTTAGGATTAGTGTTCCTGTCTGGCTTATGTAACCTTTACAGTCTGTTTTTCCTTAAGTGTTAAGCATGTTGATCAGGCTCACCCTTGTCTTCCTTCCTATCTCCAGCCTGTAATTGTGAATTGTGAGTGTATGACTTGCTTACCTCTCAGACTTTGGTGGGGATTTTGTTGTGTTTTAAATAGAATATTAGTTAAATCTCAATCCTCCTTTCATGCTTTCACCAGCTGTCACTCACTTTTTCACAAATTGTTAATGCTATTGTTTCTGTTTGTTTATTTTTTTTTCCTCTTGGATGTGACACCTTACCTAGAATGTGAAATGTGGATGGTTATGATGATAATAAGGTAAGATAAAGTGTGGGCACACGCTATAGCTGCGGGCACTCATCTCCCGTCACATAGGCTTTTGAGCCTGGGATGGAAATTTATCCATTACCTGGGGACACAGGCCCACTGTGATTTCCCTAGGTACCCATATATCAACCAACCTGTTTGGGAGGATGAACAGCTGGGTGAGCTGTGCGCTGACTGCCCTTGTCCCGGATCAAACTCGGGCCAGCGGATTCGTAGTCAGACGTGCTAACCACTGCACCACTGAGGCACAGTGATAATGGTGTCCCTAATATCTGAATTTCCTTGCAGGTGGGTCTGGCTGTCGTGAATGGCATGTTGTATGCAGTTGGAGGCTTTGATGGCACCACCTACCTCAAAACCATTGAGGTGTATGACCCTGACCAGAACCATTGGCGGTTGTGTGGATCTATGAACTACAGAAGGCTGGGGGGAGGGGTTGGGGTTGTCAAGCTACCCCACAATGAGGCACATCTTTGGTGATTAAACGAAGGGCTAAAATTCTGGCTTGGGGTTACTGTCACTGGAAAACTAAGAGTCGGAAACAGCGGAGTTGTTTAAACTTTTGAACGTGGGAAAGGAAAAAGTAAGGCCACAATGCTTTAAGTAGTGGTAGTTGGTATTATGTGTGTATATATATGTGTGTGCGTGTGTGTATGTATTTGTGTGTGTGTGTGTGTGGTGTGTGTGTGTGTGTGTGGTGTGTGTGTGTGTGTGTGTGTGTGTGTGTGTGTGTGTGTGTGTGTGTGTGTGTGTGTGTGTGTGTGTGTGTGTGTGTGTGTCTATTTTGACAGTAGGATGTGCTGAGCAACCAGGAAATCACATGACAATGTATTTGATTATGATTCGGATTTGTGTTGGTTTCTTTTTGCAGTTACATAATTTAGTTGTCTTGCAGCAGCATGTATACAAAATATTGTCTTGCTAATGAACCTGTGTTGCTCAGAAGGTATTTGAGGTTACAGCTTGGCGTGGGTTATGACAAGAACTGATTTGTAAAGATTCCGAAAGTCTTGAGAAAATTTTAAGTAAATGACAAACTCTAATCTTTATGCTAGAATTCTGCCTATTTGGATCACATGAAAATGTATAATCGAACTTTTACATTATAATTGATAATCCAGGTTTGTGGTGAGCAAGCCAGACCAAATGTGTGGTGGTGGTGGTGGTGGAGGTGGTGAGGTTATTCCCTTAAAGAACAACAAAGATTATGTTGTAAGGAATAGGTGTGTCTACTGTACTGCTAACCATTTGTTGGCATCCTGGGATATCTCATTATGAACCATATTTTACTTTACTGATGGAGACTACAAGAATTCTACCACCGTAATCCCAGTGCTCTTTGTAAAAGGCTACAAAAGGAATGGAGTAAAGGGTCTGGAATGAAACTCTATACAGGATAATGTTTCAAGGGTACTAGTAATTATGGTGTATTTATATGTAGTACATGTGAATGGGATGAGTACTGGAGTCATTACAAAAATTATTAGATTCTGAAAATCCAAATCGAAATGCCAGCTAAAAGTGTTAGCTTTAACTTACAAAGTTTGTATTATAATGAGGTGGATCAGGCTGCTGCCAAATAATGTCTGGTTCAGTAGACATGTTTATTATATTTTAATTTGCCTCACATATGCTAATGTTTAGCAAGATGTGTGCAAAAAACTGTGATTATTTCCTTAGTTAAGTTCTGCTGTTGAGGGAGATCTCTGTTGATGCCATATGATGCCACATATAGGCAACATTTCTTATAGACTTCACTAGTGGATAGGAAAAGATTTCCAAAAAACCTAGGATTTTTTTTGTGAAAATTGTGTATTTTTGTAACAATTTTTACTGTGCCTCTCCTTACCTTGAAGGCATGTGTTCTATAGAGCTCATGGAATATATTTATACATAATCCACTGATGTCATTACAGATAATTTGGTATTAACAGATGGCCGGTAATTAACTACAAAAAATAGTTGTAATTGGTATTATGCATCCATTGTTTGATGATATGTGCATTAATTTCAGTATGTTCCATGTTATAACTAGTTTTTTATTCAGGTAATTTTCACCATCACAGAAGAACACTGCCCAGCCTCTCAGTCATTGTGTTAATGCATCACATTAAAGTTATCCAGAATGTGAGTGTCCTAACTCAAGAAACTGAAAATTATGTGTGAAATTATGAATAAAATTTTAGGAGGAGAAAGAATAAAGGAAGTGAGAGTTTGAAGTATTTGGGAGAGATGGCGGGATAAATAAGAGAGAGGGTTGTGAAAGGCTGGTGTGTAATAGGATCACTTGCAAAGGTTATGAGAGGAGGAATGTGTTCATCATCAGATAATATAGATACATTGATAAATATAAAACATTGGAGGGATGTAAGTACAAATTTGCACTAACTACTGGGATATTTGTATTTGGTAAATAATTTTAATATGCCATACAACATACAACATTCTTCTTTCCCTTCAACTTAAAGTAGTTGAAATAACTTTTCATAAAGCCAGGTGTAATGAATTCCTCATTATTAGGAGTAAATAAAATATCCTTGAAATAGGTTAATGTTGTGGCTTTGTATTGATGGTCAGTATACTGGAGTGCATCAGAATGCCTGTGATATATCAATGTTAGATCACTACCTTCACTACCTTCATGCACGCCTTAATGGTGGGCATAGATATATCAAAAGAGTGTAATACACAATGAATTAATATTATATATATATATATATATATATATATATATATATATATATATATATATATATATATATATATATATATATATATATATAATGTGCAGTGCACACTGCCTACAGGTAATTATTTGGCTTGAACATCTCTAAGATAATGTCTGAGGAGGCAAAAAAGGGCTTCTCCAAGTTGGTATGTTAGTCATAATTTGGAGTGGCATTGCTTAGGACTCACATTCTAGGGACATAAATTTCAGTAAATTTTGGCCATCATCTTTGCATTACTTTGGTACCGTGTGGATCTAGAGTTATCTGTTGTTTCAGGTGTGTGGGTGTGAATGAATCCTATCACACTTTCATTGTAAGAGAGGCTTCTTTCTCACTCACTGGGATCTAGAGTCACACAGAACATTTGAGTTAGCATTCCTGATGTCATTGTGTAATGCAGGGATGATTGTTACTTTAAGATTAATTTTTGTGACATCTTAGGCATGCAGCTTAGCATTTTTGCAGTCTTACATTTTCATTGAGAGCATTGCATGACTTGAGGACTTACATCAATTGTGAAAATTAGGCATCTTGTGTTTATGAATGATGCAAGTAGATATGTTTGTAATGTGTGAGTTTCAGAGCAGAAACATGACGACTTCAAATTACTCAAGGAAAAGAAATGTTCCTGTTATTCACTATTTATGTTTAAGATTTTGGGGATATGAAGGTCACACCAACACATCCCACTTTGGTGAGAACTCTTGGAGAATCTATCATATGGTGCCACACCTTATATACCTGTGTCATGTCATTTAAATTAATGTAGTAGTAGTGTAATTGTTTTGATCACCACTTGATGTAACATAATTCATAATTTTATCAGGTTCAACTCATCAGTCATCATCATCCTCTACTTCATATCTCCTTTTCCCATGAAAAATCAAACTATGAAGTCAGAGTTTGTGCACCACAAGCTCCTTACTGTTTTACTGAGGGATACTAAGAGGGTTCATTGTAGACTTGCCAGTTATATAGGCATTAGAGAACAGTTCACACAAAATTTCACTGTGAAAGTAGTTTACTTGCTGTCATGCTCAATTTAAGAGTAAATGTGTAAATCTAAATTTGATGTATTTTATCTTTGAAAGGATGTACCTATGTAAAGAAAAAGGTGAGAATCTCAAAGATACATACAGCATTACACTAATTAAATATTTTCAAAATCATATATCTAATTGCATTTTTTTTTCACATATTTTCATCGATAAGATTTTAGATAAAAGAAAATGTAGATGAATAACATTTGGAAATAACATGGCATTTGCTTGCACTCTCTGTTTGGCCAGTGCAGGAAGGAGGCTCATGTGTTGTAGCAGTGAGCTTTGTGCTGCTTAGTCTGACCAGGCACTACACTCATCTTCACACTGCATAGCTCACTGGTCTGCACAAAACTCATCCCCTTTTATCTTGTAAGAATCTCACCAGATAATGTATGGACTGTACATAATACCTCTGTTTATCTCTGTTGTGAATATTTTCACATTTGTGTGTTAGATACCCAATATGGGCTGCTAGATCAGTGCTTCATTTGGCTGCCAGTCACATGATGTTTACATCTATGTGTATGAATGTTTAGTATTTCAAATTACTGCATATTTGACTTTTGAGATGCCCATAATGTGTAGCTGTGTATTTGTGACAATAGTATGAAGTTGCATAAAAAAATTTACCATGCAACACTGAATAAGGCAAAGGGTTCCCCAGGAATGCAGAACCCACATGAGATGTGATAAGCTGTACATGATGGCTCTATATGGATGTTTGTTCTTAAGTAAGATTAAAAGAATCTTTTTGTCACTTTACTTTATCTGTTCCTCTTTTACTTCCACGATTGCTTCACTAACTAATGTTGGGTTATATCTTTCTTTTAAAGCCAGTTTAGTGAATGAGTTAGCTACATGGTGAATTACTTTTTAATGCAACTTTACACTTCATCAACACAAAAATAAATTAAAATTTATAGTGGCTAATTTTTGTGTTGTGCCTGAGTTTTCTTCGACTGGGCCGGGGGCAAATAAACCACTATCTTGTAACTACAGGATGTATTTACATTATTCTCCCAGACGAGAAGAATGGTGGCTCTACGCAAGGGTAGAATCTCATTTGTATAATCATGTACCCGTCATGTCAATTTCATGTGAGAGATGAAGGTGAGTGTGTTGTGTTATGTGTTATGGTGGGCTGATGGCCTAACAGACTGACGAATCGGCAAAAATCGACTAAAATACCGGTATACCGAAGGGCTTCTAATGCCTGTAATACCGCCCCGAAAATACCGGTATGTCGGTATACTGGATAGGTGCACATCCTTAGACACACACTCAGTTGACGCCAGGCAATGTAATCTGATTGTGTTTCCGATTAATAATTATAATACTTAGGGCACCAGTGGTGTTGTATATCAAGTATATATATGTACTACGCTCATAATGCTGCACTTGTTAACATTAAACTGCATCTGGCTGATGCAGTTTAATGTTAACAAGTGTAGCATTGTGAGCTTTAAAAGACGGTTGGATCAGAGTATGGATAGGGATGACAGGTGGGATGGATAAATATTGGATTATTCCAAGGGTGGGGGACAAGGAACTGCCTTGTGTAGGTCATCAACTGGCCTCTTGCAGTCTCCTCATTTCTTATGTTCTTAAAAAGTCATGTAAGTTTTATTTTTATTTATGTATATACATTAAAACGACACTGGCCAAGGGAAAACAAAAACATGTAAAAAAAAAAAAATCCTGCTTGTTAGGTTAATACAAGCGAGATTCCTAATAGCCGAGGAATCCTGGTTGTATGGCGGATTTCAAGACAAACTCACTCACAAGCTGCACCTCTTTAAACAAATTACTCGTACAACGGTTCACTCATACTGCAAGGTTCTACTGTATATTAAAGGTTAGGTTAGGTTACGTTAGGTTAAGTTAAGGAAGGAAGAGAGAAATAGATGAATTTAGGAAATAATCTAAAAGGGAGATGTGAGGTTAGAAGTTTATACTGTATATTAATTGTGGGTGTAATGTATTAATAGAACTAAGAATAATGATATAAACTTACCCGTGCAAGGAGATTGTTAGGCTTCGTAAATGTTCGGGTATTTTGTATTTTTTCCACGACACGACATTACCCAATTCCACCGCACTGTGGCTAACATCTGAAAACCTTAGGAAGGAAGGTTATTGTTAGGTGAGGTAGGTAGGTAGGTTAGGTTAGGTTAAGGAAATAAGAATACAAGATAGAAATAGAGAGAAAGCCTGGAATAGAAAGATTAATATGAGGTTAACGTAAAAATGTAAAGGAAATAAGAATGTAAGAGAGATAATAATTTTTTAACTTCTCTGTCTCACTTCTTTCTTAATGTAGAATCACCTAATATTTAATCTAACTAACTTTCCTTTCTTCCTTCTTTCCTTCCTTCCTTTCTTCTTTCCTTCCTTCCTTCCTTCCTTCCTTCCTTCCTTCCTTCCTTCATTCCTCCTTCCCTTAACATCTTTCTCTCCTCTCTCCTCCTTCCTTCCTTCCTTGATAGAGTGTTGAGCTAAGATAGAGTCTAGAGAGAGTGAATGTATGTCTGTGTGTATGTGTGTGTGTGTGCCTGTCTCTATGTGTGTGTGTATGTGTGTGTGTGTGTGTGTTACCTTGATAGTGTTGAGCTAAGTTGTAGGTGATGCTAGAAGGTGAAGTTGTTGTCGCTCAGGTAAGGAAGACAAATCCAGGTAATCATACACCTGAAAAATAATTAATGAAGGTGAAGAAAAGAAGAAAAAATTGGTAATGATGATAATTGCTATGTGAGAGATTAAAAAAAACCGTGTAAAGGTAGATAATTAACCTGCACTTAAATATTTAAATACAGAAGTGTAATTAAGGTCTTGGGCGGTCGTGTGGTGGCCGGAGGAAGTGGGCGTGGCCTGGCAGGTGTGGTGTGGGTTTTTATTACAATGTTGGCCCCAGCTGGTGGTGTTTTGTCTTCACATAAGAAGCTCGTTTTTCCAGTCATGCACTATACTTGAGTTTTTCAATGGGTGTCTAAGGAAAGAGCAGTGTTTCATGAATTGTAACGTGCTACAAAACCATCACTCAGTAGGAATATGAACACAACATAAAACAAAATATGATAGCGACCAGTATGAAGTTCGTAATTGTAGGAAGGCATATTGACGTAGAATCCGCAACTACCTCGTGTGTGTAATGAGAGAGAGAGAGAGAGAGAGAGAGAGAGAGAGAGAGAGAGAGAGAGAGAGAGAGAGAGAGAGAGAGAGAGAGAGAGAGAGAGAGAGAGAGAGAGAGAGAGAGAGAGAGAGAGAGAGAGAGAGAGAGAGAGAGAGAGAGAGAGAGAGAGAGAGAGAGAGAGAGAGAGAGAGAGAGAGAGAGAGAGAGAGAGAGAGAGAGAGAGAGAGAGAGAGAGAGAGAGAGAGAGAGAGAGAGAGAGAGAGAGAGAGAGAGAGAGAGAGAGAGAGAGAGAGAGAGAGAGAGAGAGAGAGAGAGAGAGAGAGAGAGAGAGAGAGAAGAGAGAGAGAGAGAGAGAGAGAGGAGAGAGAGAGAGAGAGAGAGAGAGAGAGAGAGAGAGAGAGAGAGAGAGAGAGAGAGAGAGAGAGAGAGAGAGAGAGAGAGAGAGAGAGAGAGAGAGAGAGAGAGAGAGAGAGAGAGAGAGAGAGAGAGAGAGAGAGAGAGAGAGAGAGAGAGAGAGAGAGAGAGAGGAGAGAGAGAGAGAGAGAGAGAGAGAGAGAGAGAGAGAGAGAGAGAGAGAGAGAGAGAGAGAGAGAGAGAGAGAGAGAGAGAGAGAGAGAGAGAGAGAGAGAGAGAGAGAGA
>JAPQNM010000040.1:6989924-7004924 GCA_029783475.1 Metacarcinus magister
GGAAGTGTTGAATGGTATAGTTGTCAGTTATTGAGTTATTATTTGTGTAACACTTTTTTGTAATTTTGTTTTATATGAATTTTTATATATATTTATAAATTCTTTGGGTGCCATCTGTACTAATCTTTTCTTCCCCTCACCCTCCTCTTTGCAGTCATTGGAGCCGGTGTGGGTAAACGTGGAACCAAGAATGATATACCTGCTGGAAGTCAAGTGCTGGGTCACGCTGGACGCATTGGACTCAACCCATACACACCTTAATGTTACCTTTCAACCAGTCTCTCCTCCACACCACCACCACCACCATCACCATCACCATCATCACCACCATAGCAAGCATTACCACCACCACCACCATCAACAGCAACGCCTGACAATCACTCTCTCCGTCACTGTCTCCGCGGCCTTGAGAGAGAGAGACAGAGGAAGAGAGAGAATGGTGAGTGGCTCTTCCTTGTTCTTCATTGTTGTGGTCGACAGGATAATGATTCTTGCTGTGACTTTATGTTTTCCTTACAGTGAAATGACTTTAATGAAGATGTGTATGACTCGTGTTTGTTGCATGTTATTTTTTCTTTTTATCACACCGAGAAAGTTATCGTAAATTTTTGTTTTAAGATCCTTTGTGGCCATAAGTCTACAGAAATGAGGTAAAAAGTTGTGATGCATATATTTTTTTTTATCTCTGCTACAAACGGAGGAAAATATTATTGACGATATCGCTACCCAGTGAACTATTTATTGGTGAATCTTGTAGGGCCGGGAGAGGGAGAGGAGAGTGAGATGACGACAGATCACCTACCCAGCATCCCATCTTCTCTCTCCCTCTCTCTCGCAGCCTACACGTTCCTTCTATATAATACCTGTCGATACTTCCAACAAACTTCCACTATCTATTAATCTACCTAACTTTGTCCACTTATTACATTTACCTGAGAGAGAGAGAGAGAGAGAGAGAGAGAGAGAGAGAGAGAGAGAGAGAGAGAGAGAGAGAGAGAGAGAGAGAGAGAGAGAGAGAGAGAGAGAGAGAGAGAGAGAGAGAGAGAGAGAGAGAGAGAGAGAGAGAGAGAGAGAGAGAGAGAGAGAGAGAGAGAGAGAGAGAGAGAGAGATTTGTCTTCATTTACCAGTGTCAAAATGTTTCTTTCTGAAAAATGTTACTGTTATTTCCTTAATATTTGTTCCTCTTCGTCTTGCATACCTTTTAGCTTGATTATCAGCTACACTTCCTCCTCCTCCTTCTCCTCTTCCTCCTCCTCCTCCTCCTCCTCCTCCTCCTCTTCCTCTTCCTCCATCTCGTCCCTTTTCTTTGTTGTTTTCTTCTTCTTCCGCCACCCCTATTCCTCCTCCTCCTCCTCCTACTCCTACCGCGCCTCCTCCTCCTCCAATTAGTACTGCCCTCATAGCTATCACTCCCATCTCGTCAATAGATATGTCCAAGGATGCTTCAGTCCCTCCTTACCATTAGTGTGGATCCTCCTCCTCCACTCCCTTCTTTGTCCTCTCCCAGACTCCCACACCCTCCCGTGACCGACACCTTCCTTGATCTCTCTCTCTCTCTCTCTCTCTCTCTCTCTCTCTCTCTCTCTCTCTCTCTCTCTCTCTCTCTCTCTCTCTCTCTCTCTCTCTCTGGTATTACTTATTTATTTGTTTTATTATTCGCGTTTGGCTCGAAGATTATTGTTGAATGATTAATCTTAATGTACGCGATTCCTCTTATTCAAAAAGGAAAAAAAGAAGAAAATGAAGGAAGGAAAATTGTTGTCATATCAGACTTTTGGTGCAAATGATTTTTTTTATTTTATTTATTCAGAATCGTTTTTGATTGAGAATTAATGTTATTCTTGTTTTATGTGTGTGTGTGTGTGTGTGTGTGTGTGTGTGTGTGTGTGTGTGTGTGTGTGTGTGTGTGTGTGTGTGTGTGTGTGTGTGTGTGTGTGTGTGTGTGTGTGTGTGTGTGTGTGTGTTTGTGTGTGTGTTTGTGTTATGAAACTTCATTGCTATCCATTTACTTGCTTAAAGCACCCCAAACAGGTACATACACACACACACACACACACACACACACACACACACACACACACACACACACACACACACACACACACACACACACACACACACACACACACACACACACACACACAATCAAGGCACGGCACTGAATCCCCTGCTATAAGGCAACTCTAATCATAGGAGCAAGTGTGTGTGTGTGTGTGTGTGTGTGTGTGTGTGTGTGTGTGTGTGTGTGTGTGTGTGTGTGTGTTTGGTGACAGGTTTCCCTCAAGGTGTCGAGAGTGCAGGGAGGTAAGGGCGGTGTATTGTTCATGATTGGCTGTGAAATGCTTGTTGTATTACGTGAGTTGAGGCGGAGATATTGTGTTGTTGTCCTTGTTGTAGCTCCATTGGTGTTTGGGAGAGTAGGACAAGTGGGTTTGTTTGTGTTTTGGTGTTGTGTGTGTATGTGTTTTTGTTTATGTACAAGAGACTGGGCAAGGACTAAAAGAAGGAAATTAATATACAAAAAATCCGTTAGTTCTAAGTGATATCCCATTAATTTCACCTATGATTATAAATTGTGGTCTGTGTATGTGTGTTTGTGAGTGTATGTGTGTGTGTGTCTGAGTGCGTACATGTCTCCCTTATGTCTCCGCTCATGTCTCTGTCCATCGGTTTCATTTTTCTGTCACTACCACTCTCTGCCACTCACTCCAGCGACAGGAAGCATTAGAACCAGCCCGCCGTTGTGTGCTCTGCCAAAACAAAGTCACTTCCTGGCTTTTATAAACATTTGGACGCTATAAAACTGGCTCCAAGCTTCTCCAGGGGGCTTTAGAGGGCTTCTCGGCGGGGCTGGGTCTTGGGTAGCGGCTGGAAGTTACTGGTTGGCTGTCTGGTTGACCGTCGACCGTAATTAAGCATTGGCGACTTGCTGGCTGGTGAGTTTCTGTTAGTGACGGCTTGTGTTGTGTGTAGGGTGGATGTGCTCTGTTGTTGCTGCTGCTGTTGTTGTTTGGTCTCCTTTCTCTTTGTTTCTGTTTGTCTGTCTGTCTGTTTTTTTTTCTTTTTACGTTTCTGTTTGTGTTCCTTCTCTCTCTTACACACACACACACACACACACACACACACACACACACACACACACACACACACACACACACACACACACACACACACACACACACACACACACATTTTCACTATACCTAATATTTCTTTTCATACATAAATTTGTGAGGATTGAAAATTGTGATGATTTATTTACCAACTAAAGAGGACGTTACTATCCAATGCCTCTTCCTCCTCCTCCTCCTCCTCCTCCTCCTCCTCCTCCTCCTCCTCCTCCTCCTCCTCCTCCCCGTCCTCCTCCTTCTCCTCCTCCTCCTCCTCCTTCTCCTCCTCCTCCTCCTCCTCCTCCTCCTCCTCCCCGTCCTCCTCCCCGTCCTCCTCCTCCTCCTCCTCCTTTGTTGCACTCAACTTGCCAACTCGAATACATTTTTGGTGGCAACTTTTCCTAACTTAATGACTAGTATTTAGCTGTTCCCATTCCCTCCTTTCCCCTCCGTGTGTGTGTGTGTGTGTGTGTGTGTGTGTGTGTGTGTGTGTGTGTGTGTGTGTGTGTGTGTGTGTGTGTGTGTGAGTGTGTGTGAGTGTGAGAGAGAGAAAGAGAGAGAGAGAGAGTATAAGGACAGACAGTGAAGGATACCATACCCACGCTAGTATAGTATGTACCTTTAATAACACGTGTAGCAGCTCCCCATTTTAATACACACCTCTATGAATACACCTTTGAATCGATACATGCACCAGACGGGCGGCCAGTTGAGCAACACTTCTATAGGCATCAACACGGGGCTTTTCCTGTCGCTACACTACTGTTCATGCTTTCATTACACCTATAAAATAATGTAATGCTATTTAGATTAAAAAGAAATAACTATAGCTCTGAAAGTAAAGAGAAATAAAGTTTAAATAAAGAACATATTATAGGAATTACTAGAAAAAAGATAAATGATGAATATGAGGAAACAAAATTTTTGGAGGAAATAGAGGAAGTCATGAGGTTAGGTTAGGTTAGGTTAGGTTAGGTTAGGTTAGGTTAGGTTAGGTTAGGTTAGGTTAGGTTAGGTTAGGTTAGGTCCATACATAGAAGAAGATGCTAAGTGAGTCTCTTTCACCTTTTGCGCGAGTGGTTGTCAGCATCACATCTAGGTGGCGCTGTTGTGTGTCATCTCGCTACACGTTCATCTGCGAAAGATATTGTTTTATGGAAATACATTTGAATTATGTTATATTTATTGTTACGGACCATAGTCAGCGAAGAAGAAGAGGAGAAAAGAAGAAGAAAAAAAGAAGAAGAAAGAAAAAAATAGAAAAAGAAGAAACAGAAGATGATGATAAAGAACAAATAAAAAGGCAACGATATGATAAAAAAAAAAAATGGGAAAGGATAAGGAAGGAAAAAAAAAAGGAAGAAAATCGATCAATTATAGCTTGATAACCTAATCAATTAATCAGCATGAATGTAATTAAGTGAGCTGCCGATGAACAGCTGATGCCCACACGGACAGGCGATGACGACTGAGCCCGAACACCTGCCGGCGTTAATATCGAGGAGGTTATAGTGACCACTCCCTCGCCGCCTGTTGTTTGTGACGGGACGTGATGTTATGTTGGGTCATCAGTCATCTTTTTAATGCGTTAAGTTGAAAATGATTTGATGTCCCCTGTGTGTGTGTGTGTGTGTGTGTGTGTGTGTGTGTGTGTGTGTGTGTGTGTGTGTGTGTGTGTGTGTGTGTGTGTGTGTGTGTGTGTACCATTTAAGCTATTCATGAAACTTCTTCAGTCTTGACCAAATGTACTACAAAAGTTCTGACATTATAACAAGGAATCTCTGTTGCAACTTTGATATGTATTAATAATTCATGCATCTTCCTGCACGATCAGGTCTTACACGCACCCTTACGGACCCACGCACCGTTCGGGGGTCCTTGTGTCATGAACTAAGACGTACACGTTCATGGATAGAAGGGTCAGGATAGTGTGGGTTGCGGGAAGGGAATTAAGTGGGATGGAAAGAGAGTTTGATTCCAATGCAAAGCTATTGATACCTCACCTTCCACCCACACACACACACACACACATACACACACACACACACACACACACACACACACACACACACACACACACACACACACACACACACACACACACACACACCTACACATACACCGAGGACCCCACCATCGCCTCTTGTGTGTGTGTGTGTGTGTGTGTGTGTGTGTGTGTGTGTGTGTGTGTGTGTGTGTGTGTGTGTGTGTGTGTCTCTCTCTCTCTCTCTCTCTCTCTCTCTCTCTCTCTCTCTCTCTCTCTCTCTCTCTCTCAATACTCTATAATATAGCCATAGAACTAATATTCATAATGATAGTTGTACAGTTTTATTAGATCTATAAGATGCTGCAATGATATTTCCAATATCTCTAATAGCTTTCGAGAAAATGAGGAGGAAATTCATGTTTTTATATAAATATACGGATTCATTTTACTGCGTAATTATTAGTCATAGAACAAATATTCATAATATCAGTTGTACAGTTTAATTAGGTGTATCAGATGCTGCAATGAAATTTCCAATATCTCTAATAGCTTTCGAGAAAATGAGGAGGAAAGTCATGTTTTTATATAAATATATGGTTTCATTTTACTGCGTAATTATTATTTACTTGACTTAGAAGAGGAGGAGGAGGAGGAGGATTAGGAGTAGAGGAGGAGGAGGAGGAGGAGGAGGAGGAGAAGAAGAGGATGAGGAGGAGGAGGTAGGAATAGGAGGAGGGAACATAAGTGCTAAAACAACACAAACAAAAAGAAGATAATAAAGGAGAGAAAATGAGAAGAGGAGGAGAAGGACGAGGAAGAGGAGGAGGAGGAAGAAGGAAAAAATCTTCGATAGTTATTTGATATTAAAACCACACCTCTTCTTCTTCTTCTTTTCCTCTTCCTCCTCTTCCTCCTCCTCTTAGGCCTTTAAAAAAATAGAGAAAAATATTATTATGGATCACTTTCTTCTTGTATCTCCTCTTCTTCCTCTTCCTCCTCCTCTTCCTCCTCCTCCTCTTCCACCTCCTCCTCTTCCTCCTCCTTCTCCTCCTCCTCCTCCTCCTCCTCCTCCTCCTCCTCCTCCTCCTCTCCTCCTCCTCCTCCTCCTCCTCCTCCTCCTCTACCTCCTCCTCCTCTCCTCCTCCTCCTCCTCCACTAATTAAGACGTACAGGTAACATACACCTTACACCCTCCACCACCTCCTCCTCTTCTTCTTGTTCTCATCCCCCACCTCCACCTCCACCTCTTCCTCATCCTCCTCCTCCTCCTCCTCCTCCTCCTCCTCCTCCTCCTCCTCCTCCTCCTCCTCCTCCACATCAAACGAAGCCAAGCACTTCTTTTTCAATCGGATCGTTAACGTTTGGAACTCCCTGCCCGCCAATGTCGTCGACAGTAAAACAATTACTACGTTCAAAAATAGACTTGACAAATATTTAGAAGCCAATCCACAACTAAAATACTATCCGTTAACGTAGGAAACTTTGAGTAAGTTCATCCTGATGTACCTAACTTACGAAATGTCGATTCAAAAGACGTCGCTAGTGGCCTGACATCGCTTGCCAGGAAGTAGTGGTAGCAGTAGTGGTAGTGACAGTAGTGATAGTCTGGTCTTGGTTGGCCTTCCTTCCCCTGCCAGCCATGGCTGGGGAGAGAAGCCTTCACCCTTACTATCCTGTATCCTTCACTCTAGATTAGATAGTGTAGTCTCACAAACAGCCTCGTAAGGGCCAGCAGGCCTGTTGCTGTTTGTTCTTCCTATGTGTTCCTATGTGTTCCTCCCTTGGTTCCAATTTCACCTATTTTAAGCCTTTTAAGTGGCACGTGATGTAGTAGTAGTAGTAGTAGTAGTAGTAGTAGTAGTAGTAGTAATAGTAGCTTCGATATTCATATGAATATCGTAAGCGTAGAACGGCAACTTTTCTTTTATACATGATTGTTTTATATTTGATGTTGCATGGATTTTCGTTAAAGCATTTTATATGCCTTTTACTTATGTACATCAAGTTCTAACTGGCTAGTTCACGTAGACATGGCAACGTTGGACCCATGGGAAGACTGGATTCTGTCCCACCAGAAAGCTCTGCTAAGATCTGTCGGACTATAGTGTCCCTGCTATTCCACCGCTCCCCAGTCCCTTGCCTCCCTCCCGCCCTGTGTGTACTACTACTTCTGTAAAAAGGGAGTAGAGAGATAGGTTCGAAGTGCCAAAAAACCTGTTCCCAGCCACTCTTTGACGTGCACCTCCCGTGAGTTAGGGGGAAAAAAGAGAAAGGAAAAAACTATCTTGTACGAATATATTTTGTGCCACATGGAAACCTTCGCATGTACTTTTTTTTTGTATATATATATTATTTTGTTTATTTAGTTTTACCAAGTTTACTTTTAAGGACTAGAGTTTGTGAACGAGTACATCTGTTTGTTTGTATACGTGTTTGTTAGTGTGTCCGTCTATCTATCTATCTATCTATATGTTTGTCTCTCTATTTATCTATCTATCCATCTATCTATCACGCAATATTTGTCTACCCATCTGTCTGTCTATAATGGTTCATTTGTCATGTCTATGGGTAGAATAGTTCAAATGGTAATGTTTATTTTGGAACATACGGGCAATTAAGATGTAAATATTTAAAACTCGTAAACAACAATAATAATAATAACAACAACAACAACAACAACAACAACAACACAACAACAACAACATGTGCCTGTATACAGCACAACATACATACACACACTTCATCTAAATATACTCTCTCTCTCTCTCTCTCTCTCACTCACACACACACACACACACACACACACACACACTTGCCCCTAAACGCTACATAACAACGTTGATTAATTGAATAACTCGTTTAATCAAGGGGTGTCTGACCCTAATTACCACCACTAATTGCGTCAATGGGATATAATATGTTTTAGATCATCAATTCCTCTTTTCCTTGCCTGCTAATTAAACTTTTTCACCTTTAGTAAGTAAGTAAGTAAGTAAGTAAGTTTCCCTCTCATGGTGAATGGCAGAGAGGAAAAAAGGTGAGGAAAGCCTGGTGGAGAGAGAGAGGGATGGAGGGAGGGAAGGAGGGATACAGAGGGAGAGAGAGAGAGAGTAGAAGGGGAGGAGGTGAGTATGTGTGATAAATGAGGGTGGGAGGAGGGAGAGGTAGGTGGTCGGGAGAGATAGATAGGTAGGTCTGGTGAAAAAAGAAGGCAAAGGTAAGGTTTGAAAAATGAAGTGTGATGAGTGAGAAGGGAAGGAAGGAGGGAGGGAGGGTGGAGAAGGAGGGATGGAGGGGAGCGTAATACTTCATAAAAGAGAGAGAGAGAGAGAGAGAGAGAGAGAGAGGAGAGAGAGAGAGAGAGAGAGGAGAGAGAGAGAGGAGAGAGAGAGAGAGAGAGGAGAGAGAGAGAGAGAGAGAGAGAGAGAGAGAGAGAGAGAGAGAGAGAGAGAGAGAGATAATCATTGAAGAAGGACAGGTGCGGAGTGAGTGAAGGAGTGAAGAAAGCAAACGTGAAAAGGGCAGAGAGTAAGGTGAGGGGA
Source organism: Metacarcinus magister (assembly GCA_029783475.1). Classification (NCBI taxonomy): domain Eukaryota; kingdom Metazoa; phylum Arthropoda; class Malacostraca; order Decapoda; family Cancridae; genus Metacarcinus; species Metacarcinus magister. Next base: position 6,998,565 of record JAPQNM010000040.1, read on the forward strand.
GTGAGGGAGGGAATGGAAGAGGGAAGGAGGGAGAGAGGGTGGGAGGGAGGGAAGAGCTGTGGCAGTAGAGAAGATGAAAGAAAAACATTGGCAGTTGTGTATCCGCTGAGCCAGTCAGCTGGATCAGGTGAAGTCAGTCTGTAAATCATGAATTTATTCAATTAATCAATCACTCAATGAGTCAGTCAGTCAGTCAGTCAGTCAGTCAGTCAGTCAGTCAGTAAGGCAGGCATTTAATCAATCAATCAATGTATCAATCAGTCATATATATATATATATATATATATATATATATATATATATATATATATATATATATATATATATATTCTCTCGGCCACTGTCCGCGCACACACACACACACACACACACACACACACACACACACACACACACACACACACACACACACACACACACACACACACACACACACACACACACACACACACACGAGCCCTAGAAGCTTCGCGGCCCAGTCAGGCAAGATGAATATTTCTTTATAAACCATGGGAGAAGAGGAGGAGGAAGAGGAGGAGGAGGAGGAAGAAAAGAAAACAAGAAGAGAAAAGATAAATAAGAAAAATAAGAGGAAGAAGAGGAGGTAGAAGAGGAGGTGGAAGAGGAGGAGGAGGAGGGGGAGGAAGAAGAAGAGGAGGAGGAGGAAGAAGAGGAGGAGGAGGACGCTTTATTTGGCAAGGGTTTATCATGTGGGAAAGTAACTTCGTTTGTCACAAGTACTTCAGAATGCGTGGAGAAATTGTGGGCTGGGAGGGAGGGAGGAAAAAAGAGGAAGAGAGAGAAAGAGAAAGGAGGGAAGAGGAGGAGGACTGAAGGATGTGGTGAGGAGGAGTGGAAGAACGGATGGAGGGATGATGTGTGGAGGAAAGATGATAAACGATAGAGAAAATGTGTTAGGAAAGGTGAAGGAAGGAAGGGGTGAAAGTAGAGAGGAAGAAAGGAAAGGTATACTTGGAAGGAGAGAGAGAGAGAGAGAGAGAGAGAGAGAGAGAGAGAGAGAGAGAGAGAGAGAGAGAGAGAGAGAGAGAGAGAGAGAGAGAGAGAGAGAGAGAGAGAGAGAGAGAGAGAGAGAGAGAGAGAGAGAGAGAGAGAGAGAGAGAGAGAGTATGTTAGGAAGGAAGGGAAAGGTGGACGGGAGGGGACAGGTGGAGACAGGGAGGCAGCAGAGGGGCACGGGAGGCAGGGTCGAGGTTGCATGATGTATAATAATTCGTAGATACTCACGGGCAGCCAAACATTCTTTCCAGGCTCCCAGTAGCATCGGAACTTTAGAATAAAACCTAAGCATGGAAAACTTTTTTATTTTAGAGGAGTGTATGCCCTAAGGTCTTCCTTCCTCTTGTTCCTCCTCCTCCTCCTCCTCCTCCTCCTCCTCTTCATCCTCTTCCTCCTCCTCCTCCTCCTCCTCCTCCTCCTCCTCCTCCTCCTCCTCCTCCTCCTCCTCCTCCTGTTCCTGCTCCTGCTGCCCAAAACTGGCGAAGCATAAGCCTAAAAATGAAATATATTTACTCATCCATTTAAAAAAAAAGTGTGTGAGGAAGGAGAGGCAAGCCAGAGGGTGCCTTGGGTTGGTTGTTTGGGGCGGGTCAGCGGCGTCCTGCGGTGGGGCGGGGCGGGGCGGGGCTGGATAGGGGTGGGGCGGGGCTGTGTTTTTGTGCCTCTGTAATGAAGAGATTCTCAGGTGAGGCCGCTTTTGTGCTTGTGGCGGTAGTTGTTGTTGTTGTTGTGTTGTTGTTGTTGTTGTTGTTGTTGTTGTTGTTGTTGTTGTGTGGAAAGGCGAGGGGGAGGGGGAGGGGGGGGGACAGGTGTTGTTGTGGTGGTGATGCTGTGTTATTACTTTCATGGTGTTACAACATTAATTATTACTATGTACGCTATGTGTTTTTGTACATTAATAATGGTCTTTTTCACGTGAATGAGGCAGTATTCTAGAGAACAAGAAAAAGATTATACATTTATATGAAAAAAAAACAAAACTATTTATGGCACTATATATGGTGTTTAATTTAATTTAATAATAGTTTACAATAATGAAAAATAATAAGGTTGATAATGATAATAATAATAGTAATAATAATGATGATGATAATACTACTACTACTACTAATAATAATAATAATGATAACTATTATTATTGTTATTATCATTATTACTATTATTATTATAGTAATTATTATTATAATCATATTGCATACATTTCTGCGGCAGCGTTTATCTAAACATTCGGATATCGTACCATTTTGTGCTAATGAGCTTCTTTCACTTAAAAAACTTATCACTAATGAGCAGGTTCATTATAAAAAGAAAAGAAAAAGAAACCTTCCCGTCCTGGCCATCGCGTTACCCAGCACTGGCACGCGTTAAACAGAGTTGTCGAGTGTGTTTGTGTGTGGAGTGCGATGCCGCGGGAACAGGTTGTCGCCCCGCCTCACCACCTGCTGCACTCCTGCTGTGTGCGTGCTGGGAGAGTCGGGTGAGCCTTGCCCTTGTTTATGAGGGGCTGTGGAGAGGCCCTGTCCCGCCCCATCCCCCTTTTTTGCGTTTCAGTTGGTTTTATGTGTATAGGTGGCAGGGGTGTGGTCGTTAGTGTTTGTGGTGGTGGTGGTGATGATGAGGTTATGGTGTGGATGGTGTGTGTTGCGTGACGCCTTGAAGCAGCATGAAGGTCAGCATGAAGTGTGCAATGTTTAGTCTGAAGGCACAAGACGCTGCGTGTCCTTGCGTTGAGCGGCCTCTCTTTACGAGTCTTGACTGTTATTAAGTCATTCAAAAACCTGATTGGGACTTTTCCTGCGTTAAAGTTAGTTGTTTAGAGTTGGAGTGCGTGGAATGCTGCCTTGCTCTCCACGGGGGATGATACTGACATTTTATTAAAGTATATCCTTGCGTGTCTGCTAGGCGGCTTCTGACACACGTTCATAAGCAGCTCCTTGCAGGCTCCTGGCAGGGAAGCTAAATCTAAGAAGAAGCTCAAACTACCTGCCGTTGTTCTTTTGGCACCAAACAGCATAATAAAAGCACGTGACAAGGGAAGACGGTGACTAATTTAAGATTTTTCGACTGTGAGGAAATGGCACTGAAGCTAACCTTACTTTTGTCTATCACCACACCACTAATACTGCGTGTTTGTGTCACGCCATACCTGGGCTCATCTTGGGTCTAATCGGCCTGATGCCTCACGCCGCGGCATATTGAAAGTTAGCTGAACAACTATCTATATTACACCAATGGTAATACCGGGAAGAAGGGATCACCTTGTTGGGGTTCATTACTTGTGGAAAGAAGGAATAATTTTGTCAAGGTTAGTTTGTTGTGCATTTTACTTATGTTCTAGGGTGAGTAGGTCTTAAAAAATAATAAATCAGGCTGAAAGTCGCTAAATATGATTTTTTGATGTTTTTATTCAGTGAATTTATTATGAATTTTATATAATAGATTTTAAAGCAACATATGAGTTACTACTTGGTTCTGATGTCACCTCGCCGCCCTTGTGTTGCTCACCGACTGTCTGGATCTTTAAAACGTGGAAGTACAGTCTTAATTCCATCTACATTACCTTCTTGGCGGGGGGTGGGGAGGAGAACACACACACACACACACACACACACACACACACACACACACACACACACACACACACACACACACACACACACCAAGAAACAGAAGCACAAGAATGATACTTTTTATCTCCTCCTCTTTCTCTTTCTTCTCCTTCGTCTCTCCATCTCTTCCTCCTTCCCTCCCTCCCTTGTCTTTCCTTCGCTCCCTAGAGACAGAGAGAAAAATTAAATCTATCCAAACGCTTCTTCCATTTTACGGTCAACTTCCTGCACCGATCTGGGTGGAGGGAGGGAGGGAGGGAGGGAGAGTGAGTGGGAGGGAAGAAGGAAAGAGGGAAAAGAGGGAAGAGAGGGAGAAGAAAACGAAGGATCGAAGGAGGGGTGGGGTAAGGGGAAAGAAAGGCATATATAAAAGAGAGAGAGAAAGAGGGAGGGAGGGAAAGAGGGAAAAAAAAGGGAAAGAGTAAAAGAAGGAGGTACAGTACATAGAACAGTGGAAGGAAGGAGGGAGGAAGGAAGAGAATAAGAGAGGTAAAAATTGTAAAAGGTAATGTCGAGAGAAAGAGAGAGAGAGAGAAAAAAAAGAGAGAGAGAGAGAGAGAGAGAGGAGAGAGAGAGAGAGAGAGGAGAGGAGAGAGAGAGAGAGAGAGAGAGGAGAGAGAGAGAGAGAGAGAGAGAGAGAGAGAGAGAGAGGAGAGAGAGAGAGAGAGGAGAGAGAGAGAGAGAGAGAGAGAGAGAGAGAGAGAGAGAAAAGAGAGAGAGAGAGAGAGAGAGAGAGGAAAATGTAAAAATTAGTATCTGGGAGAGAAATAAAGATAAGAAATGGAAAAGAAAAAGTTAGAAATATGAGAAAGACTGAGTGAGAAAAACGAGAGGAGAAAGAACCTGAAGAGAAGTGGAGGAAAGACAATGGAGAGGAAAGTATAGAAGAAGAGAATTAAGTGAAAGAAGGAATAAAGTGAGAGAGAGAGAGAGAGACCATCTTTATCTCTTCTTTTCCTTCCCTCCCTCTCTTCTTCCTTCCTTCCTTCCTTCCTTTTATTTTTTACTTTCCTTCCTTCCTCATTACACAACACACACACACACACACACACACACACACACACACACACACACACACACACACACACTTCCGTTTTGCCGCCATTTCCCGCCAAAAGTGAAGGAACTCTAAATGCGAAGGTCAATTTGCATTTTCTCTTCCTCGCTTTACTCTCTTGACCTTACTCTCCTTGTCACTTTTTTTTCCCTCCTCCTACTTTAAAGGCTGATTTCATTTTCCTCTTTACTGATTAACATTTTTTTTTAGTTTTTATTTGCTTCGTATTTATATTCTTCTGTCATATTAGCTTGAAAGAGGAGAAGGGAAAGGTTAAGAAGAGAAAGGAGGGAAGGAAGGAAGGAAGGAAGGAAGGAAGTGTGTGTGTGTGTGTGTGTGTGTGTGTGTGTATGTATGTATGACCATTCACGGGACGAAGTTATTCAATATGCTTTGCTCTAAATAAAGAATAAATAATTGGTCTGGGAAAAAAAACAACATACCATCGGCCGTCATTCCCTTAGGCGACTTGGGCTTCAGAAAACCACTCACTTTTTGTTTTTTCCTTAATATTCTAGAGATTTCGTGCAAGACTTTGTTAGCTTTTGTTTTCTATATTATTATCGACGTTATTTTCTTATTTTGAGTCTACCATCATCACTGTTTTTTTTATTTTTTATTCTTGGTCTATTTTTTAAGACAGGTTACATCTTTGCTATCTATTAGGAAGGTAAATATGTAACGTTATAAAGAGAACTCTCACTCAGATTTCGAATATTGTTTGTGAGTATTGTTTCCTTAACCTTGAAGTCATACAGTGTAGGTTACGTGACTCGTGGGTAACTTCATTCCACTCGTAAAGGTGAGTGGAGTGTAGAGTGGTTGGTATATTTGGCAAGTTGAACGCAAGGAGAACACATCGGTACTACTACTACCCCTTTCTCCTCTCTGTATCTCTGCATCAAATCCACTCTTTATCCACCTTCATCTCTGTATCTTCGAATCAACTTCCATCTCATCTTTTCTCTCTTTTCTCTCATCTCTCTTTTCCACTCTGTACCTGCTCCACCTCCTTCAGTAGCCGCGCCAGGTGTGCTGTTGCTCTTTTGTTTTGCTTCCTTGTGGTTCGTTTTGGGTGTGTTGAAACGCATGTGTCTGTGTTGTGTGTTGTGTTAGGCAAGTCAAGGGGACAGCGGTGCGGGGGAGGGCTGGGAACATCTCCTCTTCTGGCATCTTTTAGTTTGTTATGAAACACTTTTATGGTGTTCTGTTTTTCTATATATTTATCTGTTTGTTTATTTACTTTTGCTTCCACCTATCTTATATATATAGAGGTATATACATCTTATATATTGAGGTATATATATCTTATATATAGATGTATATATATCTTATATATAGAGGTATATATATCTTATACTGATTGATACTGATTGACTCTTGCATTAATAAGGTGGACATAATAGGCCGCTTGTGAGGATGGGGGTTAGCAAGTTCAGAAGTTGATGTTGTTGTAGTTGTTTTTATTGATGTTGTTGCAGCAGTTGTTTGTTGTGGCAGCAATACCACGACAAAACTTGTGATGAATGGTAGAACTTTACAAATATGTATACTATATATATATGATGTGAATGTGACAGGTTAATGCTGTTGGTTCTGGTGTAGTGTTTTGATATGGTGGAGGTGGCCACGCAGCGGCTTTGGGAGGCGATATTTTAAGGCCACACGAGAGGCAGT
>JAPQNM010000040.1:7009924-7012424 GCA_029783475.1 Metacarcinus magister
CACACACACACACACACACACACACACACACACACACACACACACACACACACACACACACACACACACACACACACACACACACACACACACACATTATTATTATCTCTATCTATTAAATTGTTGTAAGAATTTCTCTCATCACCACCACCATCACCATAATGATGAATAAATACTATAATAATAATAATAATAGTAATGAATATGAGGTGATGGTAACGGGAATAATGAAAGTATTTCCTGTATCTCTTATTTTATATATATATATATATATATATATATATATATATATATATATATTTTTTTTTAATGTTTGATATTATAGTAATGATGAAACTGAGTCCAGATTCGTGTTCAGTATGACCGAAAACCTTTATATACAAATTTTCATGAAATTCCGAGGTGTGGAAATTTTCATGAAATTTCAAGGGTATCACCTTAGATTTTTTGGCAGAAATCATGTATTTTGAAATAACTCGAAAACTATGAGGTTTACGTAAAAAGAGTACATACTATAAAAGAAAGAGCAGGACACGCCCGTTCTTTTGAGCTATAGTGATATGGAATTGGAACATATGTATAGATGTACGAATTGAAAAAAGAAAACATTAATTTTGTTCACAATAATTAACTTTTCTCTAAAGGTATAATAGATATTGGAAAGGTGATGACACCAATCGATAGATCTTTTCAATTGCAAACTTTAATTCCAATCCTTTTTCCTGTAAGAGTAATAGTTTCGTAGTAAAATGGCAAAAACATATTCGACCTCAATTCTGGTGGACATTTTCGGACCACAAAATCAAAAATTCCTTACCGTCACAGATACGTGAAAAGTGACTTCAATAAAACTTTTAGATATTCTAATTTACAATAAAATTAGCCTGTCACTGTCAACCAATCATCTAGCACGGTGTGGTGATGGCCAGCCTCTTACCCCAGTAGGAGGGGCATCCTCCGCCTTCGATTTTTATAGAGTATACCTGCCTGCTTGTTCAATAACAATAATAAAACTTAATTAATTAATTAGTTAAGGGGCCATCAGGCAGAAAATACATAATTATCACTGGTAATATGAAGTTAGTTTACTTAAAATCTATCAAACGGAAATTGGATGAAAAAAATACAAATTGTTGGAAAACAATCTCACACACAACAAAAAGTGTGACAAAAATAGCAGTTGTTTGTGTTGAGTTTTTGAAAAGAAAGGTTATATTACAGTGTGAGGTGTTCTTTGTGGTGAGCCAATGGAGACGCTTATGGTGCGTGGCTGCAGCCAGGCAGGTGAAGGGGTGAAGGGGAAGTGTTATCCGGCGGCAGGAAGTACTGATGGCCAGGGTGGCACACAAGTTTCCCAAGATCCAATAGGCAGAGAAGGTGCTGCTGGAGGGGAGAGCAACGCCGAAGTTCGAGTGTGCTTAGGGGCCTCTTGTAGGCGGTGTAGGAAGGCTGTAGTGTGTGTGTGTGTGTGTGTGTGTGTGTGTGTGTGTGTGTGTGTGTGTGTGTATGTATGTATGTGTATGTACGTGTGTTTGTGAGTCTCGCCAGATGGCCCAGTATTCACCTCCCACATTGATCTCACTACCAGTTCTTTTCGGGAATGTTTAATCAGGTATCCTCGTCCCGCCCTTCTCCGTTCCGCCCTCTTCCGCCCCTTACGTGACTTGGCCCACCTTGACTTGAGACCCACCCGCCCTGCCCCGTCTTAGTATAACTCAGCCCCGCCCCGCCATTCCCCAGGGACTTGATCTTGTCTTGCTCCATCTTTCCTGCCCCGCCCCGCCCTACCCCACCCCGCCCCGCCCCGTCGCTTCGATCCTCTGTTCCTCCTGTTCTTTTATCTCAATCTCTCACTCCCTCCCTCTCCCCTGTGACCTCATCCTTCTTTTGTTGTACTTGCTTTCCTTTTTTTTACTCATCTTCACTTTTGATACTCCCCTGCCGCATCCCACCCTGTACTGCTGCTGTGATAGGTCCTTGCCTCTCCACCTCTCCATCTCTGTATGCAGCATAATCACCTTCCTTTACCTGTCACCTTTTTTCTATCTATCCACCAGCACCTTCGTTACCGCGTGTTCCTTCAAAGCCTCATTGCTACCCACACCATCACCATCACCATCACCACCACCACCACTATCACTTCTGTCACCACCACCACCACCATCACCGCCGCCGCAGCCTTTCACCACACACACACTCAGCGGAAGATTTGCGTCATCCGTAATTGCATGTCCAAAAATCGGCGTTTCTCCTCGGGGGCGGCGGCACAATGCGGGAGGAGGAGGCAGCCACCCCGCGGCCCCGCTCGATCCGCGCTCAATCACGACAACGTTTTACAAATCAGCGTTTTTCATTCCGCGCCATTCGCAGAGTCCAAATGCTCGGCTGCGTCCGATTGCCCGCGCCCACCCTCGACTTGGGCTGGGCGCGTGAGGGCCCTTGAGCCTGCTAGGGGAGGTAGAGGGACCAGGGGGTGAGAGAGCTAACGCCTCACTGACCA
>JAPQNM010000040.1:7017424-7029924 GCA_029783475.1 Metacarcinus magister
AGAGAGAGAGAGGAGAGAGAGAGAGAGAGCGAGAGAGAGAGAGAGAGAGAGAGAGAGAGGAGAGAGAGAGAGAGAGAGAGAGAGAGAGAGAGAGACAATGTTATAAATGTCATTGTTGTTAACAGTGAAAAAATAAAATCACCGTATGGAGGTAGTGGAATATGGTGCGTGTAAAGTGTACAGCTATACATTCCCTGTGTGTGTGCATGTGTGTGTGTGTGTGTGTGTGTGTGTGTGTGTGTGTGTGTGTGTGTGTGTGTGTGTGTGTGTGTGTGTGTGTGTGTGTGTGTGTGTGTGTGTGTGTGTGTGTTTGGTTATTTGTTTGTATATATATAAGAGAGAGAAAAAGAAAAAAAAAGACCCAAATAGCTATTCTTTTCTGATAACATTTCCCTTAATTAACACCAGCATCAAAAACTCATATAAACAAAAACAGCATGAATAAAACCTTACCAATACATAAACATCACTATTCCTTCACATCAACAAAATAGAAGTTTATCGTAACCTCCATTATTCAGAGATTGTGTTTACAGCTTAAGCTTTGTAAATCATGTACCTGTGAATTTATCCTTGCGGTTTAAAGTACAATGATGAACGAACATAACACATAACAATAGAGAGGGATAGTAAGACAGATTATATTTTCTGAACCTTGTATTAATGTGGCTTTTCAGAAGGTGTGGGTGTGATCCTCCTTGCTCCTAGTGCTCGTCAAGCAGACTGAAGAAAGGCATCACTATAAAGCAGCTCACAGCAAGGAGTTAGTTGAATAAGGTATGAATAGACCGTAGAGTTTTTCGTCGTATTTTTCTTGTGACCTTTTCTGCTTAAGATCGCTTCGTAGGTGCTCGTCTTCCCTCGGTGTTACAACATTATCCCTCCACTCTACATAAAGGGAAAAAAGGTGCAACACAAATACATATTTTCACCAATGTCACTACAATTCTTCCTATTCAATCACTTATTCTATTTACGTTTTACCCACACCTGTACAAGAAAACAATTATTTCTTCCCTTTCCTCTCTACTTCCATAAAGCCTGAGCGCAGTTACACATTCCCTTTTTACCTAAGTCTTGTGGATCACGCGCTTGACTTGTGATCGCCACCCATTCATCATTACCTACAAGACCCAGAACCCACCAGACATCAAATCCTCTTACTCAAGGTGTGTGTGTGTGTGTGTGTGTGTGTGTGTGTGTGTGTGTGTGTGTGTGTGTGTGTGTGTGTGTGTGCCTCCTTCTTTTCCTTTTTCCTCGAGGTAATGTCATTGGGTTCTGGCCGTGTTGCACGATTTAAGATATGTCCAACATCTTTTAAAATAATTCCTTTCCCCACCTCGCTCTTTCTTTCTCCCTTATTTCTCTCTCTATCTGTCTTTCTCTCTCTGTCTTGCTCTCTTTTTCTTTCTCCTTACAATATTCCCTTTCCTTTTCTTCCTTTCTTTCTTTTCCTCTCTCCATCTTTTTCTTTCTTCTTCCTCCCTTCTCTTCTGTCTTTCTCACATTTTCCTCCTCCTCCCACACCTTACCTTTACCTTCCTTGCCTCGGTTTTCTCTCGTCTCTGCTTTCCTTCCTTTTTCCCCTCCCTCGTATGCTCCCCGCCCCTCTCCCTCCCTCCCTCCCTTCCAGCAGATCACACTAATGCAACAAACTGCCTTGCCTGTCTTGCCCGTTTCACCTGGATTAAATTTCCACCTGAGAAGCGACATGTCATTGGTTAATTCGTCCCTCGGGTTCACCTGTCTTACCTGAGTTCACCTAGCTGGGACACTCCTATTTTTTTCTTTTTTTTGTTTGTCCTGGTAGGTTTTGCTTGTTATTTTCTTTTTATTTGGTGTACTAGCGATTGTTTTTGTTGTTGTTGTTGTTGTTGTTGTTATTATCATTATTGTTGGCCTGTACTGTTTATGTGATGTTTTGTTATATTCCTTATTTTGTTATGGTTTTTTTTTTATTTTTTATACATATATGGATTTATTATATTATATTTTCATCCCTTCAGATTTCATTGTTTATTCTGTTTGTGGTTTTCCATCCATCGTGGACACTCGTTTATCCTTTGCTTATAGAAGTAACATTTTCTCTCCCAGTGTTTTCCTTCCACATTTTCCCGATCAGTCATTGACATCTCATAGGGAAAAGAAAAAGAATCTTCGTGACCTCTACCAAATAGGGAGGTGGATGGTCTTGTCCTAATGTATTTTCTTATCCCCAATTTCTTAATAAGTCATTAACCTTTTTCCAAAACAGCTTGACCTCTCACCTCTCAATAGCAAACACATGAGAGAGGGGAGGGGAGGGGAGGGGAGGGGAGGGTCACCTTTAATAATAACGTAGTGACCTTTGTCTTTCGTTTCAATATGGCCCTTCGACCTCAAGTAAAGCCTCACTAATATACATAATATGCATAACCTCTTTTTCTCAGATTGATTCGACCTTTCATTACTGGGTGGAGTTACCTCTTGTGCACGCTACTTGACTGTCGGAGGGAAGGGCGGAGGAAAAGGAACGGGAGGGAAGGAGGGACAGACTAAGGGAGGGAGAGAATAAGGGAGGGAGAGAATAAGGGAGGGAGAGAGGGAGAGGACATGGGAGGTAGGGTAATATATTAGGATTTTAAGCGGAACTGTTATGCTTGGTGAGTCTTGGAGGAGAAAACGGAGAAAAGGAGGAGGAGGAGGAGGAGGAGGAGGAGGAGGAGGAGGAGTGTTTATAATTTTATGGCGGCACCTTCTTATCTTACTCCCCTTGCCATAATCTCCCTTCCTCCTCTTCAAGTTCTTCTCCAAACTTCCCGCCACCACTACGTTGAGACAGAGAGAGAGAGAGAGAGAGAGAGAGAGAGAGAGAGAGAGAGAGAGAGAGAGAGAGAGAGAGAGAGAGAGAGAGAGAGAGAGAGAGAGAGAGAGAGAGAGAGAGAAAAAAAAAAAAAGAAAAAGAAAGAAAGGAGAGAGATACATATAGAGACAGACAGATTCAACTAAAACTAATGAATATATGTAACTGAAAAAAAGAAAATATTCCTAAAATTAATTATTATTATTACAAAAAGCTCAAAATAATGACCACATCAAGCTTGTAATGGAGAAGAGAAACAATTAACACTAAATATTGTTGTGGGTCTCTGCTTTTCCCTCCTTCCTTCCCTCCCCATCTCTCCTTCTCTTTCCTCCATCCCTTACCTCCTATGTCTACCTCCGCTGAAAAGAGGAATAACGAGAGAGAGAGAGAGAGAAAGAAAGAGTAAGAGAGAATAAGGGAAGAGGGTTATATGCAAGCAAGGTTAGGTTAGGTTAGGTTAGGTTAGGTTAGGTTAGGTTAGGTTAGGTTAGGTTAGGTTAGGTTAGGTTAGGTTAGGTTAGGTTAGGTTAGGTTAGGTTAGGTTAGATTAGGTTAGGTTAGGTTAGGTTAGGTTAGGTTAGGTTAGGTTAGGTTAGGTTAGGTTAGGTTAGGTTAGGTTAGGTTAGGTTAGGTTAGGTTAGGTTAGGTTAGATTAGGTTAGGTTAGGTTAGGTTAGGTTAGGTTAGGTTAGGTTAGGTTAGGTTAGGTTAGGTTAGGTTAGGTTAGATTAGGTTAGGTTAGGTTAGGTAGGTTAGGTTAGGAGAGGCTGGGTAGGTTAGGTTAGGTTAGGTTAGGTTAGGTTAGGTTAGGTTAGGTTAGGTTAGGTTAGGTTAGGTTAGGTTAGGTTAGGTTAGGTTAGGTTAGGTTAGGTTAGGTTAGATTAGGTTAGGTTAGGTTAGGTTAGGTTAGGTTAGGTTAGGTTAGGTTAGGTTAGGTTAGGTTAGGTTAGGTTAGATTAGGTTAGGTTAGGTTAGGTTAGGTTAGGTTAGGAGAGGCTGGGTAGGTTAGGTTAGGTTAGGTTAGGTTAGGTTAGGTTAGGTTAGGTTAGGTTAGGTTAGGTTAGGTTAGGTTAGGTTAGGTTAGGTTAGGTTAGGTTAGGTTAGGTTAGGTTAGGTTAGGTTAGGTTAGGAGAGGCTGGGTAAGTGGTGTAAGTTTGTACAGGTAAAGTTATTTGGCATCATAATTACCACCACACCTGTCGTCTCACATAGCCTTTAAGCTCTCTTTAATTGAGTTCGTGTTACCTTGGCTTGTATACTCTTCACTTGGCCTTCCCTTCCTTTCCCTTCTCTTCCTTTCCTTTCCCTTCCTTTCCCTTCCTTTACTAATATTCTCTTTATTAACTGACTTTCCTTTACTGTTGTTTCTCTCTCTTTTTCCTCTTTTCTTTCTCTCTCCTTTTTATTTTTTCCCTTTCTTTTTCTTGGTTTTCCTTCTCTTTTCTTTTTTTCTCTCTATATATTCATTCACATCCTATTCCTTCTTCCTATCACTCTTTGTTTATCTTCTCTCCCTTCGTTTATCTCTTCCTTCTCATCTCTTCATTATTCTTCACTTTTTTCCTCTTAAACTTTCCACTTCCTCCACCATCTTTTCCTCCTTTTGTTCCCTTCAATCCATCATTTTCCTCGCCAAGTTTCCGTTTTCTAAAATTTTTTATATATATTAGTGTCATTATTTTCCTCATCTTTTATCTTTAACGTCATCATCATCATTGTCTTTGTCGTCATCGTCATTTTGATTTTGATTTTGATTTTCATTATTATTGTCATTGTCATTGTTATTGTCAGTCCTTATTATTATCATCATCATTATCATTATCATTATCATCATCATCATCATCATTATTATCATCATCATCATCATCATTATCATCATCATCATCATCATCATCATTATTATCATCATCATCATCATTTGCTACTGCAGTTCATCCTTATTTTTTATGTTTACTAGCTTCGTACTTACTTCTTTTTTTTTCCTTTCTCTATTTTCTTTTCTATTTTTCCTCCTCCACCTCCTCCTCCTCCTCCTCCTCCTCCTCCTCCTCCTCCTCCTCTCCTCCTCCTCCTAATTATTTATTTTTATCATTATTATTTATTTTTATCATTAATATTTATTTTTATCATTAATATTTATTTTTATCATTAATATTTATTTTTATCATTAATATTTATTTTTATCATTAATATTTATTTTTATCATTATTATTTATTTTTATCATTAATATTTATTTTATCATTAATATTTATTTTTATCATTAATATTTATTTTTATCATTATTATTTATTTTTATCATTAATATTTATTTTTATCATTATTATTTATTTTTATCATTAATATATATTTTTATCATTAATATATATTTTTATCATTGATATTTATTTTTATCATTAATATATATTTTTATTATTAATATATATTTTTATCATTAATATATATTTTTATCATTAATATATATTTGTATCATTAATATATATTTTTATCATTAATATTTATTTTTATCATTATTATTTATTTTTATCATTAATATTTATTTTTGTTATTAATATTTATTTTTATTATTAATATTTATTTTTATCATTAATATTTATTTTTATCATTAATATTTATTTTTATCATTAATATTTATTATTATAATTATTAATATTTATTTACTCCAACAGCAACACTTCCTTAACATGTATTATTATTAATTCAAAACCTTTAACTTCAATATAAGTTTTCGTGGATTTGTGATGAAAATGGATTCGTGAAATTTTTGGCCCGAAGATTTCCACCAGAATTTGAGTCCAAAATAGTTTAGTCATTTTACAAGTAAATTATTAGTCCTACAACAAAGATGTATAGAAACAAAGTTGTTAAGCTTGACAAGTTCTATCTGATGGTGTCATCCGTTTGTAAATTACTCTTTTGGTTTAGGAGAAAAATATAATTAAGTAGAAGTTTCGTGTAAAATACAAATATATCAATATCTCCATTACTTACATTCCAATTACATTCTAGTAAAGCTCAAAGGAACGGGCGTCTCCTGCTCTATATTTACGAATACGAATGTTTTTTACGTAAACCTCATACGTTTCGAGTTATTTTGAAAAACATGATTTCATGAAAAAAATCTAAGGTGACACCCTTGAAAATTTCGTGAAAAATTTCCACACCTCAGAATTTCATGAAAATTTGTACCTAAAGGTTTTCAGTCAAACTGAACACGAATCTGGACTCAGTTTCATCATTACTATAATATTAAACATTATATACGCATGTGTGATACGCCTAAAACTATTTATTCTCTCTATTTATCTCTCTATCTCTATCGCGCTCTCTCTCTCTCTCTCTCCCTCTCTCCAAACTCCTACAGCAAAATCATAATATTCTCCCCCTCCTCCCCCTCCTCCTCCTCCTCCTCCTCCTCCTCCTCCTCCTCCTCCTCCTCCTCATCCTCCTCTGTGTCTTCCTTCTTAAATAGTCTTCAGTGGACCAATTAGCGCCAATATTTATTTTTATCATTAATATTTATTTTTATCATCAATATATATTTTTATCATTAATATATATTTTTATCATTAATATGTATTTTTATCATTAACATATATTTTTATCATTAATATTTATTTTTATCATTAATATTTATTTTTATCATTAATATATATTTTTATCATTAATATTTATTTTTTATCATTAATATATATTTTTATCATTAATATATATTTTTATCATTAATATATATTTTTATCATTAATATTTATTTTTATCATTAATATATATTTTTATCATTAATATTTATTTTTATCATTAAAATTATTTTTTATCATTAATATATATTTTTATCATTAATATATATTTTTATCATTAATATTTATTTTTATCATTAATATTTATTTCTATCATTAATATATATTTTTATCATTAATATATATTTTTATCATTAATATATATTTTTATCATTAATATTATTTTTATCATTATATTTATTTTATCATTAATATATATTTTTATCATTAATATTTATTTTTATCATTAATATATATTTTTATCATTAATATTATTTTTATCATTAATATATATTTTTATCATTAATATTTATTTTTATCATTAATATATATTTTTATCATTAATATATTATTTTATCATTAATATATATTTTTATCATTAATATTTATTTTTATCATTATTATTTATTTTTATCATTAATATTTATTTTTATCATTAATATTTATTTTTATCATTAATATATATTTTTATCATTAATATATATTTTTATCATTAATATATATTTTTATCATTAATATATATTTTTATCATTAATATATATTTTTATCATTAATATTTCTTTTTATCATTAATATATATTTTTATCATTAATATTTATTTTTATCATTAATATTTATTTTTATCATTAATATATATTTTTATCATTAATATATATTTTTATCATTAATATATATTTTTATCATTAATATTTATTTTTATCATTAATATATATTTTTATCATTAATATTTATTTTTATCATTAAAATTTATTTTTTATCATTAATATATATTTTTATCATTAATATATATTTTGATCATTAATATTTATTTCTATTATTAATATTTATTTTTATCATTAATATATATTTTTATCATTAATATATATTTTTATCATTAATATTTATTTTTATCATTATTATTTATTTTTATCATTAATATTTATTTTTATCATTAATATATATTTTTATCATTAATATATATTTTTATCATTAATATATATTTTTATCATTAATATTTATTTTTATCATTAATATATATTTTTATCATTAATATTTATTTTTATCATTAATATATATTTTTATCATTAATATATATTTTTATCATTAATATATATTTTTATCATTAATATATATTTTTATCATTAATATATATTTTTATCATTAATATATATTTTTATCATTAATATTTATTTTTATCATTATATTATTTTATCATTAATATTTATTTTTATCATTAATATTTATTTTTATCATTAATATTATTTTTATCATTAATATATATTTTTATCATTAATATTTATTTTATCATTAATATATATTTTTATCATTAATATATATTTTTATCATTAATATATATTTTTATCATTAATATATATTTTATCATTAATATTATTTTTATCATTAATATTTATTTTTATCATTAATATATATTTTTATCATTAATATATATTTTTATCATTAATATATATTTTTATCATTAATATTTATTTTTATCATTAATATATATTTTTATCATTAATATATATTTTTATCATTAATATATATTTTTATCATTAATATTTATTTTTATCATTAATATTATTTTATCATAATATATTTTTATCATTAATATTTATTTTTATCATTAATATTTATTTTTATCATTAATATATATTTTTATCATTAATATATATTTTTATCATTAATATTATTTTTATCATTAATATATATTTTTATCATTAATATACATTTTTATCATTATATATATTTTTATCATTAATATATATTTTTATCATTAAAATTTATTTTATCATTAATATTTATTTTTATCATTAATATATATTTTTATCATTAATATATATTTTTATCATTAATATATATTTTTATCATTAATATTTATTTTTATCATTAATATATATTTTTATCATTAATATATATTTTTATCATTAATATATATTTTTATCATTAATATATATTTTTATCATTAATATATATTTTTATCATTAATATTTATTTTTATCATTAATATTTATTTTTATCATTAATATTTATTTTTATCATTAATATTTATTTTTATCATTAATATATATTTTTATCATTAATATATATTTTATCATTAATATTTATTTTTATCATTAATATATATTTTTATCATTAATATATATTTTTATCATTAATATATATTTTTATCATTAATATTTATTTTTATCATTAATATATATTTTTATCATTAATATTTATTTTTATCATTAATATTTATTTTTATCATTAATATATATTTTTATCATTAATATATATTTTTATCATTAATATTATTTTTATCATTAATATTATTTTTATCATTAATATATATTTTTATCATTAATATATATTTTTATCATTAATATTATTTTTATCATTAATATATATTTTTATCATTAATATTTATTTTTATCATTAATATATATTTTTATCATAATATATATTTTTATCATTAATATATATTTTTATCATTAATATATATTTTTATCATTAATATATATTTTTATCATTAATATTTATTTTTATCATTAATATATATTTTTATCATTAATATATATTTTTATCATTAATATATATTTTTATCATTAATATATATTTTTATCATTAATATATATTTTTATCAATATATATTTTTATCATTAATATTTATTTTATCATTAATATTTATTTTTATCATTAAGATTTATTTTTTATCATTAATATATATTTTTATCATTAATATATATTTTTATCATTAATATATATTTTTATCATTAATATTTATTTTATCATTAATATATATTTTTATCATTAATATTTATTTCTATCATTAATATTTATTTTTATCATTAATATATATTTTTATCATTAATATATATTTTTATCATTAATATATATTTTTATCATTAATATTTATTTTTATCATTAATATATATTTTTATCATTAATATTTATTTTTATCATTAATATTTATTTTTATCATTAATATATATTTTTATCATTAATATATATTTTTATCATTAATATATATTTTTATCATTAATATATATTTTTATCATTAATATATATTTTTATCATTAATATTTATTTTTATTAATATATATTTTTATCATTAATATTTATTTTTATCATTAATATTTATTTTTTATCATTAATATATATTTTTATCATTAATATATATTTTTATCATTAATATATATTTTTATCATTAATATTTATTTTTATCATTAATATATATTTTTATCATTAATATTTATTTTTATCATTAAATATTTATTTTTATCATTAATATATATTTTTATCATTAATATATATTTTGATCATTAATATTTATTTCTATCATTAATATTTATTTTTATCATTAATATATATTTTTATCATTAATATATATTTTTATCATTAATATTTATTTTTATCATTATTATTTATTTTTATCATTAATATTTATTTTTATCATTAATATATATTTTTATCATTAATATATATTTTTATCATTAATATATATTTTTATCATTAATATTTATTTTTATCATTAATATATATTTTTATCATTAATATTTATTTTTATCATTAATATATATTTTTTATCATTAATATCTATTTTTATCATTAATATATATTTTTATCATTAATATATATTTTTATCATTAATATATATTTTTATCATTAATATATATTTTTATCTTTAATATTTATTTTTATCATTATTATTTATTTTTATCATTAATATTTATTTTTATCATTAATATTTATTTTTATCATTAATATATATTTTTATCATTAATATATATTTTTATCATTAATATATATTTTTATCATTAATATATATTTTTATCATTAATATATATTTTTATCATTAATATATATTTTTATCATTAATATTTATTTTTATCATTAATATATATTTTTATCATTAATATTTATTTTTATCATTAATATTTATTTTTATCATTAATATATATTTTTATCATTAATATATATTTTTATCATTAATATATATTTTATCACTAATATTTATTTTTATCATTAATATATATTTTTATCATTAATATATATTTTTATCATTAATATTTATTTTTATCATTAATATATATTTTTATCATTAATATATATTTTTATCATTAATATATATTTTTATCATTAATATATATTTTTATCATTAATATTTATTTTTATTATTAATATTTATTTTTATCATTAATATATATTTTTATCATTAATATATATTTTTATCATTAATATATATTTTTATCATCAATATTTATTTTTATCATTAATATTTATTTTTATCATTAATATATATTTTTATCATTAATATATATAATTATCATTAATAGATATTTTTATCATTAATATTTATTTTTATCATTATTATTTATTTTTATCATTAATATATATTTTTATCATTAATATTTATTTTTATCATTAATATATATTTTTATCATTAATATTTATTTTTATCATTAATATATATTTTTATCATTAATATTTATTTTTATCATTAATATATATTTTTATCATTATTATTTATTTTTATCATTAATATATATTTTTATCATTAATATTTATTTTTATCATTAATATTATTTTTATCATTAATATTTATTTTTATCATTAATATTTATTTTTATCATTAATATATATTTTTATCATTAATATATATTTTTATCATTAATATATATTTTTATCATTAATATATATTTTTATCATTAATATATATTTTTATCATTAATATATATTTTTATCATTAATATTTATTTTTATCATTAATATTTATTTTTATCATTAATATATATTTTTATCATTAATATATATTTTTATCATTAATATATATTTTTATCATTAATATTTATTTTTATCATTAATATATATTTTTATCATTAATATTTATTTTTATCATTAAAATTTATTATTTATCATTAATATATATTTTTATCATTAATATATATTTTGATCATTAATATTTATTTCTATCATTAATATTTATTTTTATCATTAATATATATTTTTATCATTAATATATATTTTTATCATTAATATTTATTTTTATCATTATAATTTATTTTTATCATTAATATTTATTTTTTATCATTAATATATATTTTTATCATTAATATATATTTTTATCATTAATATATATTTTTATCATTAATATTTATTTTTATCATTAATATATATTTTTATCATTAATATTTATTTTTATCATTAATATATATTTTTATCATTAATATATATTTTTATCATTAATATTATTTTTATCATTAATATATATTTTTATCATTAATATATATTTTTATCATTAATATTTATTTTTATCATTAATATATATTTTTATCATTAATATATATTTTTATCATTAATATTTATTTTTATCATTAATATATATTTTTATCATTAATATATATTTTTATCATTAATATATATTTTTATCATTAATATATATTTTTATCATTAATATATATTTTTATCATTAATATTTATTTTTATCATTAATATATATTTTTATCATTAATATATATTTTTATCATTAATATATATTTTTATCATTAATATTTATTATTATCATTAATATATATTTTTATCATTAATATTTATTTCTATCATTAATATTTATTTTTTATCATTAATATATATTTTTATCATTAATATATATTTTTATCATTAATATATATTTTTATCATTAATATTTATTTTTATCATTAATATATATTTTTATCATTAATATTTATTTCTATCATTAATATTTATTTTTTATCATTAATATATATTTTTATCAATAATATATATTTTTATCATTAATATTTATTTTTATCATTAATATTTATTTTTATCATTAATATATATTTTTATCATTAATATATATTTTTATCATTAATATATATTTTTATCATTAATATTTATTTTTATCATTATATTTATTTTTA
>JAPQNM010000040.1:7034924-7042424 GCA_029783475.1 Metacarcinus magister
TTTTATTATATTTTTCATTATTAATTGTATTCAATATACATCTTTATTTATGTATTTCTTTTTATAATATTATTATTTATTATGTTGCGCTGCAGTCCAGCAAACAACATCACCTTGGGGTGCACTGTCCTCAGACAGTGCACATATACAATTATTTATATTTGTTACTAAATTATTTATTTTATATATACACTCTATATTTTGTCAATAAAATAACCTTAACTGGATCTGAGTTTTCTCATTATCCAGTGGACCAACTAGCTACAAACACTCACAAACACCCAATGCTACAGTGTTAGGTGAGTGATTACGTTCTTCTACATATATCTTTCTTATTATTTAATAGACAGACAGACAGACAGACAGGCAGGCAGGCAAGTAGGTAGGCATGTAGGTAGATGGATAGACAGACTGAAAGATAGCAGGCAGATGAGACAGAATAACAGACAGACACACACACACACACACACACACACACACACACACACACACACACACACACACACACACACACACACTGCAGCATCCGTTCTCAAAAGGACAAGAAGTATCACAACAATTCCAAACTTGACGAAATCGATTTTGTGAACTTTTCTTAGACTTCTCCTATTGAAAGAAGAAGAAGAGGAGGAAGAGGAAGAGGAAGAAGAAGAAGAAGAAGAAGAAGAAGAAAAAGGAGAATAATAATAATAATAATAATAATAATAAGAAGAAGAAGAAGAAGAAGAAGAAATACGAGAAAAGAAGAAGAGGAAGGAAAAAAACAGTTCGTAGTTAATTTTCATAGTTTCTCAACCTTAAACACACCCAAACACCCCAACCCATCCACACCCACACACCCACACACACCCACACATACACCCACACACCCACACACCTACACACACCCACCCACACCCATACACCCACACACCCACACACACACACACTCCACCTGCGTTACGACCCAAACTCTTTACGTATATATCACCCAAGCCACCCGTTCCATCCGCTACCTAATTAAAATAAGACCATAAGGGTAGAGAGAGAGAGAGGGACTGGTGTTGCAGGGAAGGCAGGGAGGGCAGGGAGGGAGGCAGGGAGGTAGGACTGCAGGGAGGATGGGAGACTATATACCCAAAACAGGGAATATAATTTAGCACAGCCATGATATTAAATTTAGAGCCACTATAACGGAAGGTTAAATCACACGTTATCACCATTATGTTAACATTTTTTTTATTTTACCACTTGTATATATTTTTGTGTCCCTCCTTTTTTTTGATGACGTGGTAGGGGGATGAGAGAATGAGAGAGAGAGAGAGAGAGAGAGAGAGAGAGAGAGAGAGAGAGAGAGAGAGAGAGAGAGAGAGAGAGAGAGAGAGAGGGAGAGAGGGAGAGAGAGAGAGAGAAAGGTTGATGGTGGATGGTGTATGCTAATGACACTGGTGGAATAAATTATTTTGCCATCTCTTAGCTCTAGGCTGGCTCATACCTGTGTGTTATCTACGCCAATACACCTTTACCTGCGGATTACCTGGCTGCGTGCGTGTGTATTACTTGTGTATCAGCAGGCATTAAGTGGTCACGGGGCTGGGCTACATTATCAGCGTGTTTCAAACTTATGGAATGGGAGAGGTCTTTTATATAAGTTTTTGAGGTCGGTTGACAAAATGGAATGAGCGTAATGAGAGAGAGAGAGAGAGAGAGAGAGAGAGAGAGAGAGAGAGAGAGAGAGAGAGAGAGAGAGAGAGAGAGAGAGAGAGAGAGAGAGTGAGAGAGTGAGAGAGTGAGTAGACATTAACATTCTTCACTGAGTCTTAAAAATAAATTAGTTTCTTTTATTAATTTAGAACAGAAGGAGTATGAGTCACTATTATGAGGCTCTTCTGTTTTTGTAATATCCGGTTTTGGTGTTGTAATAGTTGTTGCTTTTTTTGTGAGTTGTTCTGTTTCTTTGTAATGTATTGTTCTGTAATGACACGTGTACACCCATCACGAATATTACCATCGCTGCAATGTTACGCCACACGCCACACGCCTCACGCCTCACTTGGCCGCATGCACATCCAACATAATTTCAAGTGCATTACAAAAGACCAAGAAAAGGTTACAGGTGTGTGAACTTTATATATCACGACAAATGGATGTAAAAAGTTCAAACAACAACAACAACAACAACAACAACAACAACAACAACAACAACAACAACAACAACAACTATTGCTACTACTACTACTACTACTACTGCTACTACTACCGTCTTGTTATACCTTACAAACAGATAGCACAAGCAAACCTATGTTATTTATTCCCTGAAACGTACGTGGGGAGGGAAACTGTGTGTGTGTGTGTGATGTGTGTGTGTGTGTGTGTGTGTGTGTGTGTGTGTGTGCGTGCGTGATAATGAGTGTCTAAAAGAATCTTCCTCGCTTATATAAAAGGGAAAGAAAAAAACTCTAAAGTGTAATCCGTGTTTTTCCCTTGAAAGCATCGGCCGAGAATCTGCGTCCTGCTCCTTCCTCTATTGGGAACCTTTTTTTAATTACCTTGAATGTAAATAGTTTTCCTTTTTCTGGGAGGCAGCGCGCTTTTCTCCCTCTTAGCAGGGCGCCGCGAGGACTGCGTGAGGGTAAGCATTTCACCTCCTTCTCCTCCTCCTCCTCCTCCTCCTCTTCATCGGACGTGTCTTTTCTTCTCTCTATTTTTCCTTTTTCCCATAATGATAATCTCTTATAGACACACACACACACACACACACACACACACACACACACACACACACACACACACACACACACACACACACACACACACACACACACATACGTTTTCTTCTGTCATTATTACACTACATTTTTTTTTTTAAAGTAATCATTAAAGGTCGTTCTTGCCTTTGTTAATGATGAAAATGCGTTTCGTTTCTCACGTTTAATGTTTTTGCTGATGTAATTTAATTTATGCTTTCCCACGCGTTCATACCTATTGTTTTCCTCGCAACTTTTTCCTCTCACTTACTCTTTTGTTTTTAATTAATATTCTGTCTTGAATTATGTTAATGATTAGTTTCTATTCTCGAGTGATAATATTCATTCAAATATGTTTTACTCTCTCTCTCTCTCTCTCTCTCTCTCTCTCTCTCTCTCTCTCTCTCTCTCTCTCTCTCTCTCTCTCTCTCTCTCTCTCACACGCACACACACACACATATTCCTATTACGAAATGAAGATTGAATAGATATGATATAAGACAATTAGAGAGAGAGAGAGAGAGAGAGAGAGAGAGAGAGAGAGAGAGAGAGAGAGAGAGAGAGAGAGAGAGAGAGAGAGAGAGAGAGAGAGAGAGAGAGAGAGAGAGAGAGAGAGAGAGAGAATGTAATTATGGAAGCCTAGGTTTAGAAGAGATTAAGTAGAAGGAAGTACGACTCTAATAAACATGAAAACGAAACCCACACACACACACACACACACACACACACACACACACACACACACACACACACACACACACACACACACACAGACAGGAGGAGGTAAGCAGCTTAATAACGAGTCTTCCTGCCAAACACCACAGCTTACGCCCCACACACTAAAAGCATAATCGTGCGTCAAAAGGAATAGACAGACGTTTGGGGCGTAACCGATCAATCTGTCGTGCCCGTTTGTAGCGACTTGCACTAAGATGTGATTCCATTATGTACTAAGGCGGCAGTGTGTGGGTGTGTGTGGGGGTGTGGCTGAGAGAGAGAGGGCGGGAGAGAGGGCGAGAGAGTGTATTCCATAGATCCCAGTCCTTTTTCCTAAATAGTTATACATATTTCAGAGGAGGAGGAGGAGGAGGAGGAGGATAAGGAGGAATATGAAAAAGGGAAGGTGTAAAATGAAGACGAGAGGAAAGGAAGAAAGGGGGAGAGAGGGATGGAGGGAGGGAGGGAAGGAGGGTAGCAGTGTCTCATGAATGAATGGGAGGAGAAGAGGGAGAGGAGTAAGGGGGGAGAGCAATAAGGGGTATTTCATCCATCCTTCTCTACTAACACCTCCTCTTACTCCTCCTCCTCCTCCTCCTCCTCCTCCTCCTCCTCCTCCTCCTCCTCCTCCCTCGCAGTCCAGACACCCCAGCTTAATGCTTTCAAGCGGGGTAACGCGTTAATTTAGTATGATATTAAGCGTTCTCTTTTTGCTCACCGTGTTAATTGAAATTGTGATGCATTGTGTGGGTGATGTGTGGTGTGTGTGTGTGTGTGTGTGTGTGTGTGTGGTGTTTGAATGAGAGAGAGAGAGAGAGAGAGAGAGAGAGAGAGAGAGAGAGAGAGAGAGAGAGAGAGAGAGAGAGAGAAGAGAGAAGAGAGAAGAGAGAAGAGAGAGATATTCGACTAAGGCCTTCGGTAGGGTGTTACAGTAAGGGTTGGTCGCTTGGATCCTACCACACAAGGTTGTAACAGACGAGGATCTGCCACCAAGATAACATTCTATAAACTCCACTAAATACAAGCTGCTGCCTCGTGCTGGAATGCTCGTACTTTCCTGGTTTTTTATACTTATTTTTTTTTGGGCGTAATGGTGATGTATAATTGTTTAACGGTAATGAAGTATATGATAATTATGTGGTATAGTGATGTTTTCTGTAGTCTTACCTGGGAATATCTTAGTTCAAACTGTACTTACTATACCTGAGGATGCAAGTTGGATTTTTCATACCTAAGATACTTGATTTGATATATACGTTTCTTATGATACACTTCTACTCAGTCTTTATTGTACGTATTTGTTAGATTACACAGACCTTTATGTATTGTATTTCATCAGATTTAACATTGTAATGGTGTATTCCCGTATATGGTGACACTTTTTAACACCAAAACACACACCGTCATGCTGCATCCATCTCTCTAACTGCCAAGGATTAATCAGTTTCATGGGTCCTCGTGTGGCTGGGATTGACAGACACCCACCGCCGAGATTCCTTCAGCGGCAGCGTCTCGATCATCCTTTAGCCAAGTGGGTAAGCAAAGGGAGTAATTCATGTGTTCAAGGAGGAGTAAAGAATAGTAAAAATGAGCTTTCAAAAGGTGTGGTTAATGCTAGACGTATGGGAGCGAGCGGAGTGTTACCCGCTGGCCGCTGAAGGCACCACCGTCGCGGCCAGAACAAAAATTTAACATTGAGTGCACCGTCCTGGTAAGTGTAGAGTCCTTGTACACACCAAACTTGAAATGAAAATGGAGAAAAAATGTGATTGATATTATGCAGAAGACATATATTTCATGATCACTATTTGAACAAGGTTAATTACGTCGTTTAGGAGGTGGTGAGTGAGTGGGCGGGGCTTAGGGGACGGGTAATAGCCGCTGATTGGCTGATGAGTGTAACACGCGCTCAGTCAGGAAGGAAACCTAAGTGTGTGTGGGGTGACTGCTGACTTCCGTTTCATATTTCCTCTTTATTTTTCTGTGTTGTGACGTGAACTAGTTTAAATTGTTATCGGATTACGTTCATGGATGTTCTAAGAAGAGTCTGGTGGGTGGAGGACGATGTGAAGACGAAGGGTGGAGGAGGAGGGCGTTAGGAAAGGCTACATCACCACCGCCACCACCACCACCATTCCTTCCTCCTCTTGCGCCGCCATTAACTCCGTACCAAGGTGAGACTGCCTGATATCACTGACTGTCAACACCATTATCGCCTTTGTTTGCGTGGAAAGATGAGTCTGATGTCTGTTGTTGCATTAATAATCTTACTCATTTCACAGCTGAAGGTCGTTGTCACAGAATTATACTGATTAATCAAAGGGAACGGAGATACATTACAATATTACACTCGCAAGGTTGATTTTTGTGCTATATCATTTCATTTAAAGTGATTATCTATAGTTCAAGGGGATTAAACAAGAACATCCTCAAACATAGGTACAGTGTAGTATGTGTTTTTTGGGTGTACGGCAGTGCTTCATACACTCATTGTAATCCCCACGTGCTGCTGTAAATATTAAATACGCCGATTGTTGATTACATTTGTAGTTTTAATCCTCCAAGATAAATTGACTCGTTTCTCTGTAGGATATAAGTGATTAAGTGGTGCAGTGGTTAGCAGGTTTGACTTCGAATCCACTGGCACGCGTTCGATCCCGGACGAAGCAGGCGGCACACAGCTCACCCAGCTGTTCATCCTCCCAAACGGGTTGGTAGATAAATGGGTACCTAGGGTATCCTGGGGAAGGTAAACTGTGGAAACTCGCATGTCACAGTGGTCCTGTGTCCCGGGGTAACGCATTAATTTCCATCACAGGCTCATAGGGCTGTGCCATGGGAGATGAGCGGCCGCAGTTACGCGCAGCTACAGTGTGTGTCTCCGCTTTATCTTATGTACGCCGGGTTGTCAACAATAAATTCGCTGTCACGCTAATCATAGTTTTGATTTTGTGTAGCAATCGATGGAATAGGTATAGTATAGGTTCTACGACCTCACTCGGTTGCACCGGTGTATAAAGAGAACGAAATGTACACAAAAATGATCCCTCATAAATGCTGTTATATTTTTCTCAACAAATATCAAATATAACCACTCATTTAAACCAGGAGATTCCACTAACCTAGTCGTTAATGAGGGAGTGTCATGTCATTTATAGTCTTAAAACTCTGTAAAATGGGAGGAAAGAAAGAAAGATAATAGAATAAAAATTCTCGTGACTTTTTTTTAATTTTTAACTCGTCAACACTCATACTCGCCCCTCCAAGCCAGGTGACGCGACATTCTGAAGCCGAGTCGTCCATAAAGAGTGACGTTACATCCTCTCCTGTTTAATCTGTTAGCCTCTTCGGGTGACGGTGTGGCACAGTGGCATGGGCAAAAGAACCCTCGTCAGCAAAAGGATCCTCAATATATATATATATATATATATATATATATATATATATATATATATATATATATATATATATATATGTGTGTAAGTAGTGCATGCGTATGTATGTAGTACAATGTACACGATTTTATTTATAACAGACCCATCCTCATTCCATCGCACTCAGCGAGTTACTAGTTTGTGTTCAACCAGCACCAGCTCAAAGAAGCGAAGGTTCTTTTGCTCATGCCACAACAGCACACACACACACACACACACACACACACACACACACACACACACACACACACACACACACACACACACACACACACACACACACACACACACACACACACACACACACAAACACACAAAAAAAAAGAATAGATACACACCGAGGAATGCATAATAATGATGTCTGTATAACTGTCCGACGCAAGGTTTTATTTTGTTTGGAAAAAGAAGAAAGAGAAACAAAATGGTATTACAAGAAAGATGGTTCATTTAAGATGTTATTCCATCTCATTAGTTTCTTTGATTCTTGTTTATAATTGTTTTTGGTGTGGAATGAATTGTATCTCGTTTAATTGTTTGTTAGTTCAACGTTCAAGGCTATGCTGAGAGAGAGAGAGAGAGAGAGAGAGAGAGAGAGAGAGAGAGAGAGAGAGAGAGAGAGAGAG
>JAPQNM010000040.1:7044924-7051954 GCA_029783475.1 Metacarcinus magister
CTCTCTCTCTCTCTCTCTCTGTCTCTGTCTCTGTCCTCTCTCTCTCTCTCTCTCTCTCTCTCTTCCTGTTTTTTGTCAATTGTTTACGAATTGTATCCAGACAGGTTTTAAACTGGATATTTTCCTCCCCCTTTTCCCTCCTAACCTCCCTGTCCCCCTTTCCTCCCCTTCCCTTCGTTTCCTTCCTTCCCTCCCTTCCTTCCCCTCCCTTCAAATTGGCTTCATTACCACCAGGGCCGTTATCCTGCTCCCCCTCCCTCCCGTCCTCCTCCTTCCCTCCCTTCTCCTCAGTGCCACAAAAATTGGTGTTTTTCTCTCCAAATCTTCGAAAAACAGAAGAGGAGAATGGTTGAGGCGGGGCCGGGCAAGGGGCGGGGCCAAGGCTGAAACAGTACAGTGGGCGTGCGGGGCTGGACGCAGAGGGGAGTGAGGGAAGGTTAACACAGGGAGCAGGTGAGGGGAGGGTGAGGAGGAAGTGAGGGGAGAGAAGAGAACTGTGAGGGGAGAGAAGAGAACTGTGAGGGAAGGTTAAAACAGGGTAGGGATGGTGAGGAAGAAGTGAGGGGAGAGAAGAGGACTGAGGGGGGATTGAAATATGGAGGAGAAGAGGGAATGTTGATGAGGTAGTGAGGGAAGAGAAGAGGACTGTGAGGTGAAGGAGAGAGAAGAGGATAATGATGCGGGCGTGGTGATTGAGGGGTAGGTAGGTAGGGGTGTGAGGTAGGTAGGTAGGGGTGTAAAGGGGTAGGTAGGTAGGGGTGTGAAGGGGTAGGTAGGCAGGTAGGGGTGTGAGGGTTGGTTGTGCTGGAGGAATTATAGATGTGTGATTTTAGCAGTTTTAATGGGATGTGAGGCTTTTCTTTTTTTGTTTGCTTGTTTTGTTTTAGTGTGTGTGTGTGTGTGTGTGTGTGTGTGTGTGTGTGTTTGTATTTGTTTTCTTTTTTGTCAGTAACTTTAATTTCGTGGAGGTATATTGTTTTTCTATTTCAGATTTACCACTCATCTCTCTCTCTCTTTATCTATCTATCTATCTATTGAGACAGAAAGAATAAGAGAGAGAGAGAGAGAGAGAGAGAGAGAGAGAGAGAGAGAGAGAGAGAGAGAGAGAGAGAGAGAGAGAGAGAGAGAGAGAGAGAGAGAGATCATTAGTTTTGTTTTGAACTTTGACGTTCCAACCATCCACCCAACCACCGACACACACACACACACACACACACACACACACACACACACACACACACACACACACACACACACACACACCATGTGGGATATATATTTACACCGACCGAAGTAGAGTGGGAGTGGGAGGGAAGTACGTACGTGGGAGGAAGAAAAATGGAGGAGGAGGAGGAAAAGGAGGAGGAGTAGTTGGAAGAGAAAGAGAAAGAGAAAGGAAGATTACAAGGGATTACAAAGGTTTTACAGACAACATCAAGCCTTGTAGTTCTTCCTATTGTGTGTGTGATTGTACTAATCTAAACTAACTTAATAGTAGGAAGGAGAGGATAGTGCAAAGGAGGAGGAGGAGGAGGAGGAGGAGAAGAAGAAGAAGGAGACTGTTATCCTTTTGTTTCTATTCTATTTTTTCTTCTATTTGGCTTGAAAGGGGAATAGGATGGCTCTGTGGGTAATATTTTAATCATCTTTTTGATATGTATTAATTTATATATATAATTTCTTATTTTATGTATTTTAGTGTTTTTTTCTATTATTTTTCTATCATCTAATTCCTTTTCAGAAGATAGTATTGTGAGTGAATATATAGATGCACTAATTATTTTTACTTATTTATGTTATACTCAGTTACTCTCTCTCTCTCTCTCTCTCTCTCTCTCTCTCTCTCTCTCTCTCTCTCTCTCTCTCTCTCTCTCTCTCTCTCTCTCTCTCTCTCTCTCTCTCGCTAATCATACACAACCCTTGGCAAAATACTAAAGCCAAGACGATAAACTTAATTCACTAATATCACCTCAGCCCATATTCCTGCATCCTACACTACCTTCCCCTTGCTACCAACACCTCTTCTCTTCTCTTCTCTCACTTACCCTCTCGCCTCCCCTCACTTTGTCCCTTCCCACCACCGCCGCCGCCACACCTCACCCTCTCCCTCCTCGTAATAAAAGTCGGTATACAGGTAACAGGTAACTTTTTAAGCCTCACCTTTGACACTTGAGTGGGTAGATGATATGACAATGTAATTAAACTCATGATCTCTTAATACCTGTTGAAAGGGGACCAGGTGTGTGTGTGTGTGTGTGTGTGTGTGTGGTGTGTGTGTGTGTGTGTGTGTGTGTGTGTGTGTGTGTGTGCAAGGGATGTAGATTAGCAAAAGAAAAACTTGGCAGGGGGAGAGAAGGCGAACGCATGCATGAGGAATGAGAGAGAGAGAGAGAGAGAGAGAGAGAGAGAGAGAGAGAGAGAGAGAGAGAGAGAGAGGAGAGAGAGAGAGAGAGAGAGAGAGAGAGGAGAGAGGAGAGGAGGGGGGGGGCTAGGTGCAAATTGACTGATGCTGTCAGACGGAGTAACGTATTGGTACATAGAGGAGCGAGAGTGTGGAAGGATGGGAGACGGACGGGAAGGTTTTCAATACTGACAGGTAGAGAGACAGGAAAGACGGGAAGGCAGAGAGAGAAAACAGAGGCAAGGAAAAGGATGAACATTGATTGATATAGAAAAGCTAGATATGTACAGACAGACAGACATACATAGACATACTTAATAGACAGAAAAAAAAGACAGGAAGTGAAATACAAAGGCAGACAGACAGACAGGTACATAGAAATCATAGACAGAATATAGAGACATTGACAGTTAGTTCAGGTACGGATATCCAATACAGACAGACGGGTGGATAGAGGGAGACAGGCGGCAGGTGTGTCAGCGACCATGCCCTCCATGTTGACTTATTAATGGTAAGAAGAGAAATCCGGGGACAAACGCTGCGTCAATCCAGTTACATTTCCGGATACAAAGTGTAGGATGACTCTCTCTCTCATCTCTCTCATCTCGTCTCCGTCTCTCTCTCTCCTCTCTCTCTCTCTCTCGCACGTCTCTCTTCTCTCCTCTCCTCTCACTCTCTCTCCGTCTCTCTCTCTCTCACGTAGATGTAATTATTTGCTCTTTCTCTCACTTCCTGGCAGAACTAGACTTAATTCTATCGACTACTACTACTACTACTACTAATAATAATAATAATAATAATAATACCACTACTACCACTATTGCTGCTGTCTTCTTTCTTCCTTAAAAGTCCTCTCTCTCTCTCTCTCTCTCCTCTCTCTCTCTCTCATCTCCTCTCTCTCTCTCTCTCTCTCCTCTCTCTCTCTCTCTCTCTCTCTCTCTCGTCTTCTCTCTCTCTGTTTTCGCTTTTTCTCTCTCTCTATCATTGCTTTATAAATAATTTTGTGTTTCCCTGCATTCTTTTTCGTATTCATTTTAATTCATTTTGTATATATATATAATTTCAGTTTTCTGTCTCTTCCTGTCTGTCTGCTTTCCTGTCTCCTTGTCTGCCTGTCTATCTGTCTACCTGTTTGTTTGTTTATGTAACTGTCTGTTGGTCATTTATCTGTCATAATTATGTTTTGTGTGTGTTTTTAACCGTTTATCTGCCATCTTCTATCTCTCTTACACACACTCTCTCTCTATCTCTCTCTCTATTCACTCTCTTTCTATCTCTTTTTCTCCGTCTATCCTCTACCTGGCTCCCGTGATTTCAATAGGTGATTTCACGTAGGTTCGTTCGAGGGAGCTTTGAGCGAGAACGAAAATGTATCTCGATTGTGGGAGATTTGTGAAAGGGAAGGGGAGGAGGAGGAGAGGAGAGGAGAAGATGGTGGTTGGGTGGGGAATAAGGACAATATGTACATTATGTCTTCCTATGTCGTATTTTTATTGTTGTTTTCGTTTTCATCTTTCTTCTTGTTCTTCTTCTTTTCATCATTCTTGTGTTTCCTATTCCTCTCTTCCTTGTTTTTATTTTCATGTTATTTTCCTTCTCTCTCTATTCGTAATGCTGAATTTCTCCTTTTCTCTTTCTCCCATTTTCTCTTCTCAATCTTTTCCTCCTTTTTTCTCCTCTCCTCCCTCCTCTCCCTCCCCTTCCTCTGTCCCTCCCTCCCTCCCTCAACTCACTCATACAACAGCCTATTGTGTATCCGTGTTCGTGTGTACATATTATAGTACGCACACACGATTCCTGGAGCCATGTGCATACAATCTCACAAGTGTACGTTTGTGTGTACGTATATCTAGGACGTACACGGTTTTATGATTTTCACAATAAAGCTACCATCACCACCACCACCACCACCACCACCACCACCACCACCCCACCACCCCACCACCACCACCACCACCACCACCACCTTTTAAACGCAGGTCAAAGGGAAAGCATAAAAAAAGTCTTTGCGTTTTATTGTTTTTAAAACTCTCCCGCCATAAAGTTGATTGGGAGGCGAGAAAGTAGGCTACGTATGAAATGTCCACATGTGAGATCGCAAAAAAAATATAAAAGGGCCCAGAGAGGAGGAAGATACGGAGAAGTGGAAGAGGAAGGACAAGATGGATGGACGAGGAGAAATTATGGTAAAGGGAGACTTTATGATAGGAATGAGACAGAGAGAGAGAGAGGAGAGAGAGAGAGAGAGAGAGAGAGAGAGAGAGAGAGAGAGAGAGAGAGAAGAGAGAGGTGAAATACAGCGATATGAATGAGTAATGGTGTGTGAAGGCGGGAATGGAAGTGGCGGGATAAGACGGTGAAAAATAGGATCTCCCCCAAAGAAAACGGAAGAGTGATGGCACTGCATTGCTTACTGAAGGGGCAGCACGAATTTCGAACTTTCCGTCCCGTCCGGGTGGTGGGTGGGTGGGTGTGGGTGGTCAGCCAGCTTCCGCACGTGCCCGACTCTATTGCATGACGCCCCACCAGTCAAGCAAGAAGAAGGCGCAGCTGCGCCTCAGGATGGGCGGCCCAGTACATGATTTCATCAATATCTCATATCATCCCTCCCTGGTCGATGTTTTCAGCATATTATTTCATGTCCGTAAACTGTTTGTCATTTTCACAAGAGCGATGGATGCGATTGAGTGGAGGAGAGATTCAAAGGTTGATCTGTCCTAGTTTCTTTTTGTTTTCTAATATTTCCCTTCCCTCAGAAAATTATCAAGTGTGTTTTACGGTGAAATGAACTTTTTTTATTAACCTGTGTGTAAGGGTCCGGAAGGCTGGACTTTCTTTGTAGTGTGACCTTTTAAATCTTGCTTTGTGCTCGTGTTAAGTCTCCGTATTTTATCTGGTTTTTGTATATAAAGCCCGCCGGGGCCTCTTGTTGTACGGAAGGGTTGAAGGTCTCACTAATTAATGCATGGTACATGCTCACTTCACTTCCACTATACGGGAAGTGCCTTAATAACACGGTAAATTCTGCTTAACTACTGTTCGGGTAGGGGGCCACCGACATACTGTTCTGGAGGGACGGATATCAATATAAATATATGAAAAGTCCTACATACTATAACATTGTGTACTGCAACACATAACCGACCCCTTCTTTCTGCTCCAAATCAAGTTGTGTTTAGTTCACTTGTGTATTCGTCATGAAAACTTGTGTTGGATTCAGAAACCGAGAGAAGAGGTAGGTAAGGTCAGCTTAACAACTTAATTTCAAGCAAAAGCGTAGCAGTGTCAGAAAAATTGAGCCATTGTAAAATTGGTACACCATTGTAATCCTCTCTCTCCATAGATCTGTCGTTTGATTGTATGGGTGGCGGTGGGGTCAAAAGAAAGGTGGGGGGGGGGGGGGTGGGGCGGGCGGGGGGGCGGGGGGGGCCTGTTTGCTGTTTTTCCATGTTGCTGTTCCACGTAGAGTTAGTAATGAACGGCGAACGACATCGGAGAGAGGACAGGAAATCCCGCCCTCAGACGTAACTGGGGGGCAACTCCTGATCTTTTCTCTTCTATACTAGCACGCTGAATCACGTTAAACTTTCCCTGTGAGACCTTCGCATTCACTCTTCTCACACCCAACTAACTAACACTAAATAACACACATAACCACAACTAACAACACCATATCACTTTAAAATTCACATCTAGTCATAATGTATCATCCTTTTAATATCTATTCCTTTTCCATACTAGCTTATAGATGGTTTTTGCATCTATATAAGTCACATAAAATTCACCAATAATGCTATTTAATGTATAAATAACGCTTTAGTTTACCGATGATTTTCTGTCCTCTCTATTTCTTCCCCAGAGCCGTCACTTGGTTAGGGAGGGTAGAGGATGAAAACAAGAGGTTAGAGGTTCCGATCCTACTCTTACACTACTACTTAACTACTTACTTAATACTTAACTACCCAAACTGACTCAACTCAAACTACTTAACTACCATCCCTACACTACTACACCATCACTATTACAAAAAACGCAGTACTTACCCCCACGGAACTTAACCAACTGGACGGGCTACCCTGACACACACACCTGCCAGTACACAGTAACACAAAAAAAAACAACCTACAACAGTACAAAAGTAAAAAAAAAAAACTCCCCCACCCGCAACCCCCCACAACCCCACAAAAATACACCCCCCCCACCAAAACAACCCCCCCACCCCACAAAGAAGTACAAACAAACCCCCCCCCCCCCCACAAGAAAAAAAACTAAACACGCCCCCACCCCCCCACCCCGTCACTGCCAAGCCACGCCCACTGACTCTCCATCGCCCGAAAGGTAAATGTTATTTTTATTTCAGTGGCATTTGTGTGGTCAGAAGGGAGATAGGGTGAACGTTATGGTCACATCTAGCATGGGTTAGACTGGTATCGTGATCTGGATTTTGGAATGTCTCTATCAATCTGATCTGTCTATTCGTCATCACGGTCTTTTTCTCCCTCCCCCTTTCTCATCCGTCCTCTTCTTTTTCCCTTTCTCCCATCTCTCTTTCTGTGCCTCCCTTCCGTCCCCACTCCGTCTTTTTCCTTCCTCTCTTTCAAACCTATCTGAAGTATTTCCTCAACCATC